>JAPYZH010000422.1:0-57313 GCA_030523085.1 Meteorus colon
TTTTTATGGGTCTTTCTCAGGCGACTATATCCGGTTTTTCCCGCTTTTCGATTTCCAACAGTAAAATTTCCGTTTGCAGGTAATCTCTATTGATCGATGTGTTCGGTACCGTGGTCCGGTATGGTCTAGTGGCTAGGATACCTGGCTCTCACCCAGGAGGCTCGGGTTCGATTCCCGGTACCGGAATTTTTTTTTCGTTTTTTTCGTCACTTCATAAGAGGAAAAAATCTGAATTCAGATTTTTCATGTTTTTGCTACGGACCAGACGTTACTGAGGACTGAGACGTTACTAGTCCGATCACCGAATCTAAGCATTGATGAGCGCGGTCAGTACATGTATGGGTGACCGCTTGGGAACACCGCGTGGCGCTGACTTCTTGAATCCCATGATGGCATACATTACCGTTTGATGGTAAGTGGTCGGCTGAAACGCGCGATCTTTAGTTGGTTAGTTCTCGGTGAATGCTGCTGCAGTCTCGTAACGGCTGAAGGTCTTGTACAATCGATCATAATCTTTTTTATTCTCAGCAAACAAGTCGGATTCACTATCCATGATAGAGTACATTACTCATACGGAAATTATTGATCTGTCCATGGCGAGATGTGATCACAAAATGATAAAACTACCCAGAACATCCATGAAATTCATGAAATATGGATGAATTATAATAAAAACTAGCTCATTCGGTCTTATGAAACTATATAGTTCTCCTAATCATAATTTCTGTTCAGTGAGTCCGATATTCCTAGTAAATCAATGCGAGTCATATGCTGATTCTGATTGTTCCCATCAAATGAACAGGTCACACAGTGCGCTGCGTAATACGATCCTCAGATGTAAAAGGGAAGAAAAAGGGGGAGCCCACCAACGACTAAAAAATTGTCACGGTCAATTTCAATTTTCGAGGGTTGGAAGTTGTCGTATCGGGACATTCATTCGCTCCCACTCAGTCATTTGCATTGTCGTGTGCCGTGTTCGAAGCCACTCAAATCGTTTGTGCAACAATAGTGTCGGCGTTTGAGACCTACAAAGACTTAACAGTCACACCGCCATTTTGATGCCTACCGACAAACGCACCGCCATCTTGATTTAGTGACCGCAATTGTCAATAGTCTGATTGTTAGCAAAAGGGGCCATGTCATATAATAATGTATAGTCGTCTACGTATCCTTCCGTTTCATTTTCTGTATACTACTACTGTACTTGTGTTTAGTTGAACACTTACCTGCGGGTGATCTATGGATCCTCCGTACACATCAAGCGCATATATACCTCGTGGGAACCTATCTGAGTATAATATAGATGTGATGAATATCCGGAAATAGATTCCAAATTGTGCGACATGGGAAGTCTATCAAATACGGTTTTTTCTAAATATGAATTCTGCAGATACTGAAGGAGCAATCATTCGACGATGAATGAAATAAGCTCAGTGTCTATATAATCAGGCACAATATTTATCATAGTTATAAGCCCGTGCCATCTTTCTCACTGGTAATCGAAACCCCCAATCTATTTAGCGCTGCGTGAAATACTGCTCGACACGAAATTTCCATTCATATCACACATATACTTACCATAAGCAAATAATAACTGTTACACATAAATTTGATAGACTATATACTTTTCAGGTAAATGTCCATACGACACATAGCATCACACTAACAATACATTCGCCCACATATTACAAGTGCATGTCTTTAATTGCTCAACGACGAGTCGCGAACGGCAGTTCATTCCCTCTGTACGTTTAATTGCATCCAATTATCATAAATCTCATGGATTTGTGCGCATATCATGTAGATATGCATACTCATATGTATAAATTTTTTCATCAACTTTTCTGTCGTATCCAATCAGTAATAATATATAATAATGAATTTATATTTCACATGAAACCAAAAAATTTAATTAATCCAATACATAATATTCCTAAATCCCCTTTCCTTATTAATCATTTTCATTAACACCATAATATATCAGGTGAAATTAAATTTTTCATGTCAAGGAGTTTATATCCCGAATAAGGATCCAGGAAAAGAATGGAAGAATGAGAGTGAAGCGCGTTTGGCCATTACGACTATGAGCACTCGCGCCTCTTGCCGTGGCGGTTTGCGGCGCGTCAAAGAGTGCTCATTAAATGCCGGCAATTAACCGCGGGCCTTCGAGTTGGCCCGCGGACGAGTGTATGAGTCCCCTAGCCTTTGCGTCGGCGGTTCACTTTTTCTCACTCTTTTTATCTCTTTGTCTTTGTCCCTCTCGAAAGACTATCGTCGCTCTTGGAAGTCTTGCACGCGCGTCTTGAGAGAAAGACTCTCAGGTGTAAATGTGAACCCACTCGTCTCGGGGCCCACGTAGATTTAATGGGCCTTGCCAACAGGAACGATTGGCATGCGACCCATCTATCACCTCTATATAACCACTTTTAGTATCTCAAAACGATCGGGATTATGGTATGTACATGTGTGGGACTGTATTCGAGAATAATTAAGTGCATTTTCCCCATTCATTCGCTGATACGTAAAAGATTGACATGAGCGAAAATTTGTGTGTTCCGCTTAAACAATTATCGAGAACTTCGAAAATGGGATCGTTATTTTTAATAAAATCATATTGCCCACGCAACTTTTTTTTCATAAATGAAGAAAATTTCTTTTTCAAGAGAATCTTGTTAGGAATTACAGTGCTCCAATATAAACAACGTTTTAATTTACTGTATCAAAATCAAACACTATTAAGAGGATCTAGCAGTGGATATTGACCGTAGGGAAGATCTAGACTAATTCCTTTACGGTCAACAATGTGAAATTCTCGGATCCCATACGCCCCTTTATTTCTCTGTCACACTTCATCAACAATTCTCGCTACCGAGAACTCTCTGGCATAAAACTTAGATATCATAATATATATTCCGAACTTCTGGAACACGAAAAATACATTTCATATCCTGCCACTTACATTCTACGAAAAGTCCTATATGGGAATTTCCCAAGAGCAAGTTCCATCATACATATACCAGCTTTATCACACCCGTTTGTCACAAAATCTCTCTCACCTTCGGTTTTACGTCTCAATCCCTCGATTGTTTAAATGTCCCTCGAGCAAATTTCTTTTCTTCCGGCACAACATTCAACGACGAATACATTTATTGGAGACATTGTGGCTCCCGCTGACTCGAGAATGATCAATTACCGATTCCCAGGTAGAATACACAGACGACATCAAGCAATAGAGTAACATTTGGTTGACTTCGATGAATCGGTCTTGAGTTCAAGAAGAACCAAGAGAAACCAACAAACAACGATTGGTTGTTGCTGGTGGAGTAGACAATTCATTGGGCCATTTAACATCGTTATTACAGACTTTATGAATAGTTTACCTTCAGGTACCAGTATCTCACCCAAGGGACATATGGGCCAGTCAAAACCTAGTGGAGAAGTTCAATTTGCCATATAGTACACATCTGTTAGCATAGAGTATCGTCTGTATGAGAAGCATCGAGTAACATGTCCCAGAGGACACGATTCACCTAATTGTCTCCATTGAGCAAAAATAAGAGGAGGATCTCAAAAACGTGGCCATAGAACCTGAGAAAGATAGAAAAAGGCCCCATATATAAAATTCTACATACAAAGAAAAAGTCAGCCAACTTCGCTCGAAGATATGATGGTATTATTACATTTGTTTTCATTCATTCACCCATGTTTTCTTGTCCTCATTTTCACCATTTTTTCAGCATTGGCACAACTATTACTCATATATGCATTGAGGTATTTTGACAAGTGAATATAAGAGAGGACAGTGGCGAGAGTTTAAACTCCTACAGTGTTCAATTCCATTGGGCTATCAAACAATTTGCTCGAGAACATAATGTGGGCGTAATTCCATCATGTATACAACGATTAATGTTATAGGTGGTATTATGGTGTTTTGTGCATTGAATGGACGAAGAGGAAGTAGATGAACAGTTGTCAAGAGTTGACAAGACGTATGCGTATACTTCCTACAGATTTAATAGTTTTATTTAGACGTCATTGTGAATGTTTAATTGAATAATAAATCGTTTTGAATCTTGAGGAATTGTTCGTTAGATTTATTTATAAATTTTGAAATTCAACTGAGAATCCTATGGTGAATAATATATATGGAGAGATTTGAATGCTCAGTGGGTGATTACCGCTCACTCATATTTCTATTGGCTTTTCATAGAATAGTCTCATCACAAAATACTTCACCACTTTTCAATTATCCTTTTATTCTCCTTCAACATTCTCTATGCATGTATTTTTTGTGACAATCTTACGTATATTTTCAGGTCTCTAGAAAAACATAAAAATCCAAAATAAATCTATATTATTTTTATTAGAATTCGATCAAATTGCCTACTGGCAGAATATAAATAATTAGAAGAAAGATCAAGCGCAATTCAAGTTGCAGGTGAGTAAACGATTCTGACGCATCATAAGCGTACACGGTTGAACAAGAAGCAGAATTTATATGCTCAAACTCGTTACATCGCCATACACAGACACAGCAACATGTGTTTTGTATGCGACCAACGCCAAGTTCCTAATCAGATACGGTATATGAGTATTCATGCACATATATACAGCAGCCTGCGCACACTTCTCATGATCATTACAGCATAATGCATATCTTAATGATTACGAAACGGAACATATACTGACATGGTGGTGAGTGAAGAATATGTACATGAATAAACTTGGCGAGAGAAATTCAAATAGTGTTCAGATATGAGAACGCATTTATATGGGTGCAGAGTAAGGGAGAATGAAGGAGGAATAAATATACAAAAGAAAAAGAAAAAAAAAAGAATGAGAATGTGAATGTGGATGTATCTATGTAGTGAATGTGGTGTGGACGACGTCAGCACCCGACCCACGCTTCTCCAATCAGCCCCACATAAACTACAATCACGACACGTGCCCCTTATATCGTATCTCTATACTTGTACTTACATGTAAATGATTGTTTATACATTTTAATCCTGGTCTATATATATATGCAGGAGTTTTTGATAGATCTACGTCTTTTTCCGTAGCTCCTTCTCTTGCCGCCATTTTGTGTTGCATTGTTTCAAATGTACAATTGTGTATGATGTATTAGATCATTATGAATTTTATATTCTCAATTGAATAAAGAATTTGTTAATGTATTGAAATGAATTGAATTGTGTTTTCCTTTATTTATTTCGTGGTTTGGATTTGATTCGATAATATTTCACTTTTATTTTTTACTGAAGCGTTAGTTGGTACAGATTTATTAATTGCTGGATAATTTTTCTCCTGCATAGGTATGAGAGACTATACAGTGGCGGTTATATGTGTTGTGTCTCGGACACGATCCACGTCGGAGTGATTACACGGAAATTAGATGAGCTCTGTCGGTCGCGGCAGGGGACCACGTGCACAGTCCCAAAATTCGTCATCAACATACCTCTCTATGCTCATATGTTTGTGTATGTATATGTATGTATGATAATATATGATTTAAAAAAAAATATCGCGTTTAATTTCACTGCTGGAATCAAAAAAAAAAGTATCATCAAATTATTTTTTCTCGTTTTCTTTTGCAGAATTGTGAGTGGAGAAAAAAGGGAAATAAATTTGTAAGACATGTTAATAAAGAAATGACGGCAATATATTTGTTTCTTTCTCAATTTTTTTTTCACCTGTGCATTATAAAGTAATAATTCCATAACTTCGGTAGTTTTTCTTTTGTTTATAGTTTCTCACAAAAGCAATGAACTGATTATTACACCTAATTGAAATGATCTACAGAATTAATAGAATCTCGAAATAAATAACACGTTAGTTGAAAACTCACTAACAAACCTGTGAAATTTTATCCATGATAATTTAATTGAATTACAACTATAAATTTAGATAACAATTCATTTGTATTCCCAGGAAAAAACCTGCTGAATAAGATGAACAAATGATGTATTTATCGCACAATTTAATCTCAATCAACACCAAAATTAACTGAGAAAGAAAAGTAGAAAAAATTAAGACAACATCTCACCTCTCGAACTGTAGAAAAAATAATCGATACTTATAATATATGTTTAAATATAATTTCTACCTGTACTCGTACAGCAGTAAAATACATAAAAAGTGCCGCATGTGCACATAGCGTGGGAGTAGGTGGAGACGTGTGTCGGGCGGAGCAAAATAAGCCACCACCTCTCAGTTTATTTTAAATGCCGCTTGGCTAACACACGTTGGACGATGGTCGCGTGGTTGCACCTCTGATTTCCATCAGCAACACATACACATAACTATATACACATATACTTATATACATAATCCTCATCGTGTTTAGCTTTTACTTCTTCTTCTTCTTCTTCTCATTTTTTACGACCAAGCCACCACGCGCATGTTCATCTGTTCATCTCACAGAAAGAGGCGGAGTCTAATACTTCTTTAAGGACGCGACTGGGCTCACCTTTTTGCCACGGTGTGGTCTACCCTACGAGACCACGGGATTTTACTAGAGTGAGCAAGTGAGAGCAAAACGTTTGTGTACTGGTCGGGATCCCACTTCTGAATCCACAGTTGGAGTTGAGACCCCGAGAGGACAACAGGTCCGCTTGTCATTCAAACAACTTGGACACGTCTCTCAAATTCATTTTGATATATAATACAAACATATATATGTGTATAAACATATACACAAATACATTTATATGGACTTTGAAATTCATTTTCACCTCTGAATTTTGTCGCGAATTTATTTATTGATTTATCGATCTTATTATTGTCGTTTCGTTATCCTTTCCGTTGTTTTAGTTCGGAATTTTGGTGCGAATAAACATTTTGTGCAATTTATTTGAGTGATTGCTATTGGACTTACCCTCGTCGGGTTTCTTTTGTTTTTTTTTTTGGTTTATTTACTTTAGTGTATTAACATTCGGAGATATAGTGATTGGTTTTCTCTATTTTTTTTTTCTTATTCAAACAAAAGACTTGAGCTATAGATGGCTGTCAGTACACTCAACATGGCACCGTACTTCACTGGATATCCTTTTCAAGGTGAGTTTAGAGTATTTATTGTATTTTTTAAATTCAAAAGTGATTATGTATAGATTCGACAGTTTTTATTTATTTGTGGTGAGGTTTATTTATGTTATTTAGTTTGCGAGGGATGATTCATTATATTTGTTGATTCATTTTGGGATTGAAAAGTGAAATGGGGATGAGTTGGTTTATTTTTTAGGCTCAAGATCGATCCGACGGCAATTTTTTGGGGCAGGACATTTTAGTTTGAAGGAATATTTGTTCTCTACATTTATATAAGATAAATCCGGTGTATTATCAGACAGTACAATTATATTCCACTGATGTTCCTCACACTTCGATTTGGAATATTCTGTTGTCAATCACACAAGCTAATACAATAATTTCCACGTCAATTATTTCATCCTGACGTTATTCAGGATTAGGATTATCATCAGTGAATTTTGCCCGAAAGAAAAGCCAACATTTTCATTCATTACGGTTTGAATTAATTTCAAACTTTGTTTTTCTTATTCAATAAATATGCAAAGATGAAAAATATGTGCCCCATTTGAGCAACACTATAAGAAGACAGAAGTTCCTTCTCCAAATGTAAACAGCATGAATATGTGGAACCAATCAATTGAATCGTCAATAGATCAAATGTATAATGAACATCAATGTTTCATCTCATCAATCTACATTAAAAAAAAAGAATATCACCACACTCTCTCATTATATCATCAACATATTCACAACGTGTTAATTTCACATCTGCAATGATGCAATTTAATAATAAGAAAGTTTCTTAAAAATCTTTCTTCTTCCACAAAAACTCAACAACGTAATTCTTTCAATAAAACAATATAAATAATAAATTTCACTATACAAACATCTTTATTACTTAATCATCTAAATGAATACAAAACACAATTCTTTTCACCATCCAAAATATCCAATCCCAGAAACAAATTAACCCAACAAAAAATATCAATTAAATTAATTTCGATGTGAAACTTTCAAAGGAAATTAATATAAAAAGAAAGAACAGAATGGTGATGAGACATTATTTCATAAGATATAAAAAGTTGATACACACACACGAGCACACACACACTTTTATACATATGAAAAGATCCTCATTCTGCAGCACATCAGGTAGATTTTGTACTGTGGAGTACAACGTCGTTGGTACCACCACGGTGGGCGTTGAAGCAGCGTGTTCAGAACGTGGGGTATAACCTAATGTCTGATATCGGATCGGCCTCCGGCGACGGCACGTTGATTGAAGCCCTCGCGACTCGCAACTCACACCGCATATCTACTAAGTACATGCGCGTAGATAGTGTTCAGTATTATATATATATACCTATACAGAAATTTACATGTATATATCTGCATGGGGAACTGTGGATAGCGCTCTCGATACGGTGGTGATCACATCTGTCTACTCCTACACACGTGCGCAAATTTCCATGCCCTTTATCCGCATTGATGCATTACTGATGGCTTTTCAATTGATTCTCATCAATGCATTTTCAACTTTATATTTCATTGAAAAAAAAAAAAAAATAATAAACTGAATAAGTACAAGAGTAGAGAGCAGACGAATTATTATACGAACAATATCAATTGAATTTTATTCTGTGATAAGGAATAATTAATTTTTTATTTTGTAAGAAATTTTTTGATTATTGAATTCGTATATATAGTAAACAAAAGAATTGAATAATTTATTTTTCATTATGATAAAGATGAAAAATATGAAAAGGGAAATAATTTATCAATATTAATAATCATAGATATTTCCTGCATTTATTCAGAAAAAAAAATTGGTATTATTTTTTTATTATTCATAGTTACAGCGGGATGATAAATAAAGTAGAAAAAAAAATTTGTTCCAAGATACTCCAGGCATGAATTCAAATCACGGAATTCTCCCTCAAGGTTTTTTACTCATTCCCTATATTTTGTACATAAAAATATCGATACATATATTTTTATATGTGAATAAGAGAGGAGATGCTGTAAGGTGGAACACAAAATTTCTTGAGTATGTATAGCCCACCACCGTTTTTCACGATCACGAGTATTAACATGATCGTTTTGAAAATCAATTGCCCGTAATCAATAATTCATGCTCCAAATTATTTTCTCGCGCTGAGGCACTTTATAAAATGCACCTTCAATCACGCGCACATACTTTACAGGGTGGTCCATATACATACATATATATATACGAATATACATATATACATAAACTGAACATATATTAATGTTCATTCTCGTCTTACACTCATATTCCACTCTCTTTTCATTCCAATCCAAAGAGCGAACCTACCACATCAAAGACTCTGTATGAATATACACTTGATATTCGTTGTGTATGTACAAAACTCACACTAAAGCCATAACCTAATTGCGGAAGGAAGCGAGAGAGCGAAGCGCACGGCCCTGAAACCATCGAACGCTTGTAAATTCACTGGGGAATATATAATTTAACGCCAAAATAGCCCCGTAATTATATTCGCGCGTAGTACGCGAGAGTTATATACTGTGGAAGGTAATTCACTATGAGAAAAATAATTCCAAGAATTTTATTATCATCGTTTTTATTATTTTTTCATTATTATAATTACCAATTCATTTGATATTCGTTATATATTTCTTGCAGTTCAGTATATGAATATATTTATGAATTTATAAATTGTCAAAAATACGATGACATTCGATGATTGTCTTTGAGGAAAGGAAAAATAAAGTGATATCGATCAAAGTGGCCAACTACTGTTTCATTAATTTCATTTATACAATATGTTCAAGATTTCCAATATGAAATTTGATAAATACAATCTTTGTAATTAAACGTAAGATTAATTTATTGTAAATGCCATAATAAACACTGGCTTGATATGATTATCAACAATATTTTGCATATTCGATGAACAATTTTTTCAAGCAAATTGTTCTATAGAGGATAATACAACTAATATAATAAATTCTTGAACAATTTTTTTCTTCTTTTTCTTACAAGTGACAAAAGAAACAGAAATACATTCTAATGTATGGAATATGAAAAACATAATATAAACATGGAGATCAAGTGGGAATAGAAAATATTTATAGAGACTCATAGATTTTCTATGGATATACATAATAATAGAATGAGGGAAATCCGGATCGAAATAGCTTGGGCGTCATCGTTTGTTGTTGTCGTGGAGGTTGCGCTTCATGTATAGACACAGTACACACATGTGTATGTATACAGCAAAGCCATTTGGCTTTGGGCCCACTTTGGGTCAGGCGCGCGCGTCCGATCCTGTGCGCACTGAGAGCGTCGGGCGGTGCCTTTTGATCTTGCCTGTAATCCCGGCGGGCCCCGCGGCCTCTGCACTGACGTCATACCTTAGGTGTCCGTTGAACGATTCTACGTGTAGGTGTGTACTCACATACACAAACATATACAAGTGTTTGTATGTATTTTCTTATTCGTAAAGTCCGAGAGCATGTCAAAAAAATGTTACAGACACTTCAGGTTCTCTTTTTTTGTCTTCTGTTCTTATTATTTTTTTGACAGCGCATATATTTCTGTATTGGTATTGATAGATAATAGAAAATAATTTTCGTTAAAGATAAATTTATTTGTGTAACTTTTAGTGTTTGTAGATATGTATTCGTATGAATGAGTTTGTATATATGAGACAGAGAGAGCGAAGGAAAGGAGGAACTTTTAAAAGTCTTGAACGCAATTTTTCACGGCGCACTGGACAGGTTCATAAAGCACGCCGAGTATATGGATAAACAATGGCTCTTTATCGTATCCAATTATACTTGGCAGCCTCGTAAAATTTTCAGAGTGATAAGTCTGTCTTTGCTATTAACCCAAAGAATTATTTAAAAATCTTTCCTATGTATATTCTTCAAAGAGATCCTTCTTTTTTCTTCTGCTTCATTTTTATGTTCATATAAAATTTAAATCACAAATACGTACATAGAAGTGTATTTTTATTTTATTCCATGTGTAACTTTTAAAATATGTCATGAATAATTTGATGACAATTGTTTAGAAGAATATTGTTGTTTTGTTTTAAGTTCAGGTGGATGAGAATTTATTTGTGGATGTGGACTAATATGTGTGGAGTAAATGAAGCAAAGAAAAGAACGGAAACAAAAGGAAAGTTTACTGCTCGTAGCAAAACCACGGCCGTAACTTTACGCTGCCGCCTTTTGCAAAGAGACTGACAGAGAGAATTCATATTTTCTCGCCGCGTGAATCCCTTTAAATATACACATGCACAAAACCCACACTATCCGGTGTTAGTGTCATTCGTGAAGTCATCTCATGCACGCGATTCTTCATCTTCAACACTGCGCACCCTGTCTTTCATGTACATTTTTATGTATTTGTGTGTGTGTGTGAGTGTGTATTATTTTTTTTCTTTACCACAATGCGCTCATTTGCCATATAATATTTGTTTGGTTCTTCGCAATTATAATTAAGTTAATTAACCGGACCTCATTACCTATAATTAGATGAGCGTTTGAGCGGCACCTTGCGTGTCATTTTCAACATAATATTTGCTAATTAAATATGTGTATGGCAATAGATAATTTCATATATCTCGGATGATAACGTTTGTAGATTAGGACAGATAATCAAATCGAAATTGTGACGGAAATTAAAATAATACGAAATAAAAATTGTGAATTCCAATACTGAAACGGAGCAAATTAATAAATTTGAATCCATTCATTTATAATTATATATTTGAATTATTGTTTCTTAGAAGGATGACAATCTAATAAAATGAATCATTCCCTTGTCTTTTCAGGACAAGGACGAGTAAATCAGTTGGGTGGAGTTTTCATCAATGGTCGACCACTGCCCAATCATATCCGATTGAAAATAGTAGAAATGGCTGCATCTGGTGTCAGACCGTGTGTTATATCACGACAACTTCGTGTTTCACATGGATGTGTATCCAAAATACTCAATAGATATCAAGAAACCGGGTCAATAAGGCCTGGTGTTATTGGCGGGAGTAAACCGAGAGTTGCTACACCAGAAGTTGAAGCGAGAATTGAAGATCTGAAAAGGCAAAACCCAGCAATATTCACATGGGAAATACGAGATAAATTAATCAAGGTCTGTTGAATGAAACAATATTTTATTATATCATAAATAAATGCTTTTAGCAATTTGTAATTGGTCGAGAACGTCTAGAAAAAAATTAGGACATTGAATAATTTACTTGATCGTGATAAGTTAAATGCAAAGACCAAAAAAAATATACTAACTGGTCCAATGTGGTTCTGCCAGCAGGATGGAGTATGTGACAAAGGATCAGTACCATCAGCATCCAGCATATCAAGGTTACTACGTGGACCAAGTCAAACACGACCTGGCGATGATCCACGACGTAATCACTCCATCAATGGAATTCTTGGTGAGTCGTCAATAACTTCAAACAAATAACAGTAAAAATATTCTCTTCCAATATTTTCTATATTATTTCCAAGAAAATACTTTCATATTATCATTTCATGCTTACACTCGATCATATTTCTTTATAAAATATCTCGAATAATAATTACATTTTTTCGAGAATTCAGCGCAGAAATATAGTGAGTCGGCATATTCTTAAAGAGAATTCTGCATTTTATTTATTAGGACGCACCGTTGGAACAAAATATTCTCTCGCTTTCTCTTTATCTCTTCTCTTCACCAATTCTCCCTCTCATTCTTTCACAAACTCTCCTTCACTCTTCTCTTTTACGCCAAGAAATATATTAGGCGCCCCGTCGAGCGCGCGAATGTCTCGAAGTTTATTATCTTCTCACCTGGGAGTTTCACATTTGATTAGGAGAATGGAATAAGAACCAAGAGAATAACTATATACATATGTATTAATTATATACTTATATGTATATACATATACACATTGATGGAGACATTAATCACCAGTTTTTTCTTCTTGTTGAATATTTGAACGTTGCAAAAAATTTAATTTTATTCAGTCTTCAGTAACAATATTTTTCATTATTTTCAAGTAAAGAGCAATAATCAAACGTTTACTTTTTTTTTCATTCATCTCTTACTCCATTTATTTTCCAAATAAAATACACAAAACTATACAGAATTGTATTATCATACAACAAAAATAGTTGAAAGGCGAAGAAAATACAAAAGGAAAATTAGAGCGCGCAAATATCAGCTATAAGCAGAGCAATGTCTATAATACATAAATATATTTTTGTGCGCTTGATGTTCAACTCTGATGGAGAGAGTTGGCGCGGCGTGTGGTCTGTGTATACCATCTGAGCTCCTCCTTGCACCGCGTCTGTGCCACCTCTAATCTCGGATGGTGCGCCGACGAAGAGTATACAGTATAATAGAGTGAGCGGTGCAGTTGCATGAGCTTGATGCTATACACCAAGAAAAATCAAGAGCAAAAGTTGAACGATAAACAGTACAGGTATATTTATATTTATATATAGTTAAAGAAGCACCAGAGAACATGAGAAAAAAAAAAGGTGCGATGAACAGCTAATATTCCGTTTCCTACAATGATGAAGATGATGACTAAATATAGCAAGAACAAAATAAAACTTCAGTAGAAGCTCTCGATCATTTTAACTTTTTGCTACTACGCGCGCTCATAACTATACCACTGTGCTATTGATTTAGACATATTTCCACTTGAAAATTAGTTCCGTAAACGTCAGACAGTTCACCGCAAAGAATATATAAGTTTAGTTATAATGATGGAGTTTAACAATCCCTGAACCTTTTATTCCAAAACATCATAAAATTTTTTATCTGTTTCATTGTTTCATTCGGTATAAGAATTGTTGTTAACAATTGAAGTGAACATCAATATTAATAAAATCCAAAGACAAATCAATAGAACCTTAATATTAAATTTTTAAATTAATTATTATTGATCGCAGAAAGTAATTCGGTTATTCTAATAAATAATTATTCAATATATTCTCTCCAACAATACAAACTAATTTTTCTATCCTCTGTATTTATTTTTCTAATACGCTCACAATGTTTACAATATTTTGAATATTTATTGCGGAATGTTTTGTGTTTGGATATATTTGTATATGATATGATGGGGTGTTCAGAAGAGAAATGGGGATATTTCGTGGCGTCGATGGATTGTGGAAATCGTCAGGCTTCACGTGAATTATTCAACTTAGGTATACCTATATATTCTTTAGTACATGTATATATATATATGCCCTCGAAGCGTTGGTAAGGATTTACGACTACCGCCGTAGCCTTTAATCTTGCAAACCGCTCGCGCGAGCAATATAATGCAACCCTTCTTCGCTTTTCTGTATGTATACATATACCACCTATTATATGTACATTCAATGGTTACTCGCGCGCCCTGGCATCGTTCTGAACATATATATGAACATTTATGCACATGTGCGTATACCTATAAACTCACATATATAAAAATTAAGTGTGCTATTGATTTAAGCATTTAACTCTACTGATAGCTTCATTCAATATTATAATAACTCTTGAAAAGAAATTTCTATTTTTCAATCGACAATTTATGTAAATTTACAACTATGAAAGTTTTTTCGCTTTTCTTTCTATCCTTTTTTTCCTTCCCTCTTTCATCTAGTGAAGCAGTAAAAATTTTATTCAATATTTTGTTCGTCATTTTAGTGATTTTTGATGTTTTTTGTTGAAACAGTAGACCAAGTGGAAAATGTTTATTGTGTATATAAGGGTTGAAAATTAATTTCTTATGTTAGTTTAATGTGTATTATTAATTAAAAAATGATACTTTTGCATAATTAACATGACTATCTAAAATTATTTGTGGTGGAAGATAATTCATTTTTATTTTTCATAAGTTATCATTTTTTTGTTGTAGTAAATCGGGAAAATTATTAAGAATATTAATCAATTCTCAAATTTTTAAAGTTCACTACTGAAATACAAAGATAAAAACAAAATTGAATATATTAAACAAATAAAAAAACATTAAATTATCTCCAACATAAAAATATAATAATTGAAAAAAACGAAAGAATTCTACGTAGATAATTCCACAGTTCCCGGATATTTTCCATCAATATCTCTCCTTTTTTTCTTTATCACTATTATTCAACATATATATATTTATCCCTCTGTATATACATATATAAATATCGATTGTATATCTATACAGCAAAGTACATGGAAGGATCATGAGTATATCTACATGTCAAAGAACTTAATTCGTGTTGGCGCGCGGACCCTAATTTCTTCGGTGTTTTAGTTTAGTATAGGTTGGCCAAGCCAACGGCTGTAATCACGGTGGATTTAATGGTGGGTTGCAGACTCGGGCGTGTGAACTGTGGGCGGGAACAACTCGCTTCCTATCTTCGGTATCTGACGTCTAGCACGTGCTGGAACAGAAATTCCACTCTCGAGCAATGTTTTTCCATCCCTCTCCATGCTACTCATACTTTTTCTTCCTCTTCATTCAATATTTTTCTTCTTTTATTTTTTAATACTTCTTTTTTTTTCTCTCCAAGTCGATTGCGTGAGGAATGTCCACTCTGCTACGCTCCTTCCTATATGTAATATATTTTTTTAAATTTTTTATATAAAATAGTTGTGTGTCATTAGCTAACGTTTTCCATTTCTTTGCTCGATCACGTGGATTCTAACGAAGCGTGGAATTACATACAATTTTACAATTTACTTCTCACTTCCGACGACAGATGTGTTCTCGACTAGTTGACAAGTGGAATCACGTTTATACAACGATTTATATACACTTCTGTCAATTTTTTATCAACCTTTTCATTTCCCTTCATTTGTTGCTGTCGTTCTATATTCTTTGGTTTTTTGTCATACATTTTTTTCCTTCTATAACTTCATTTCAACTTCTTGTTAAGGCATTTATTTATTTCTTTTTCGTTTTTGATTTGTTGGCATTCAGGTGGCAGCAGTGGTGATGATTCTGACACTGAGAGCGAGCCTGGAATAGCACTGAAACGAAAGCAAAGACGTAGCAGAACGACTTTTACTGGAGAACAGTTGGAGCAGCTTGAAGCTGCATTTCTTCGTACTCAATATCCTGATGTCTATACCAGAGAAGAACTTGCACAAAAGTATGTATTGAGAAATGTATTATTTCATTGCATTCAATGACAAATATTATACCAAGTTACAAATGTGTATAATCATTTGCAATTTATTATTTTCTTTCTCTGTATTTTCTTTGATCTCATATTTTTATGATTTTTTTCTTTCCATTCCTGATTTTACAGAACAAAATTGACTGAAGCTCGTGTTCAAGTGTGGTTCAGTAACAGACGCGCACGTTTACGTAAACAACTAAACAGCCAACAATTAAATGCCTTCAATACAATGAGTTTACAATCATTTCAAACTCAACATTATCCAAGTGGCGCTGAAAGTTATCAGAGTTATGGTCAAGCATCAGTAGCTGCTGCTGCAGCAACCACCACGGGTTATCCACCACAACACTACAATTATGGCGAGAATTACTACAGTACGCAGCAACAATGGCCCCGAGCGACATCTGAAAACTATGGGTGAGTCATTTGGATTCATTCTTCCGCGCCCCTCAATGATAATGAGAAAAAAAAAACAACGACCGTTCAACTTAGTGTTTCAATCGATATAAATATTTACTCGTAGATACTGAAACATTTCAATCTAAAATCGATGGAATTTATCATGGAACTCAATTCAATCCGAACTTATCTAATTCTATTAGTTGTCTTTTGTTCCTGCTGACTTGAAACTGATCCAACATCTACAGAATAAAATCGTGAAAAAATTGTAGAACAAAATTTAGAAAACGGAAAAGACCCCCCGGGATGTCCAACGGTTCATTGATTTTGTATATGGACATGCGGCAGGTCTATACCTGACTCTTCCCGTTGACCATTTGCTAACACAGATATAAATAGAGCATATGGCATGTGGGCATTTCTCTTCACATCTCTTTTACTTTGTCGCATTACTTCATTCTCTTCCTTGCAGTTATTTTCTTCCGTATATATACTTGAAGTATTTCGAACAATTAATTCAACGATTGTGGGCTAATAACACGTTTGAACCATGGCCACTTGCAACGGTACATAAAACTATAATATAACATCTGTGTAGGTTTATATATGTAGGGCGTGCCACCTTATTTCGCAAACTCTATTCTCATTCGCCTCAAGTATTTACTAACCAATTGTATAGCACAAGCGAAACTGAAACGATTCTGTGTATTTACGTGTATGCGTTTGTGTTTGCATTTAAATGTGTATGTGTGCTTCTTGCAATAGTCCATTTGTTCAATCGACGTGTGGATGCAACATATTTTTGTCCGCACACACGGCGGTCCAGAAGTGAGAGAGATTCTTTCTATATAACATTATATGTAGACGCGTCCGCGTGTGGTCCGCAATTATGTTGCTCAGCCCCATAATGAAACGCTACCGGCTAATAATCAACTTCGGTTGGGTTCGTCGTTTTGAGTTAGGCCGAGATATCAGGGCCCTTCAGAACCACTCGATATATATGTATATCATCTCAATTTTCACATTACAAAAAAAAATTGAAACATCTTTTTCTTTTTTATTTGTATTGACTCATTAATTTTTATTTCTTCATCGATGAGGAAGCTGAATTGTTACAGAGTGTCTGATTTTTAATGATGCATCTGCATATTTTCGAAACGATTATTCGAAGAAATAGTCTTACAATTTTTGGAGCTCTGTAGACCTAAAAATTATAATTTTTGGCATAATTAATATTTTTTTATTGAATATTTATCTGGCAAAGATTTGAATTTGTTCATTTTTGGTATTTAGGGATATTTCTTTCTAGATTAGTCAGCTGATTGGGAATAAAATCAATTCCAGTATAGATTTTTCATTATTTGGATTACAAATTTTCAATTTTCTCATCACATCTATAAATATATGTATATATATATTTTTTGATAGGGAAATTAGTTGGGACGTTTTACGCTGTGAAATAAAGAGTGATGTCTTGACATTAAAATGCAGAAATAAAATAAAGTCGGTGCGATTTAAAAGGCTGTAAAGAATCAAAGTGTATTATGGTATAGAGTGTATATAAATACTGAATGAGCTTAAGAGTGAAAGAAAGAGAGAAAAAAAAAGTGGTCACACACGCGGTATACACCAGGCGCCCGTGGAAAGGGCTGCTCGTCACGCTGCCAAACGAATTTTTATATAGTGGAGGCTACGCCGGCGACTATCGGTTCGACTGTATCAAGTGTCGCATTTCATAAACAAACAATACCATACACTACTGATTGCCACGGCTAAATTAACGGATTACGTTTCCCCACGTTCCGCGCGGTAGCTTTGAAAACTTATTCTTTACTCTCATTTGTTTTCAATCTTCATTTTTCAATTTTATTTCTTTTTTTTTTCTTTCACTTTTATAATATGTACATAACATCGATAATGACATTGCGGCAATTTTATGTAATAACCCTCACAAAATTTATTCCTCAAATTATTTATTCATTTATATATTCATTTATTCATTCGCTAATTTATTATTTTATTGTCGTAGCTCATAAAAATTTTTTATTCTACATTGTTACAGGCTTTTCAACAGTTCTCATTATGGATCAACCAATCTATCGTCAAATTTATCACCAAGCAATTTAAATCTCGGTGGATTGGCTGGTAATGTGAGTCCAACTGGCGCCAATATGAGTGCGTGTATGGTACAAGGTGCTACTTCCGGTGTAACACCAACAGCATCTGGTATGGGACATCATCATGTCACTCCACACAGTCCAAGTGAAGCAAAAAGTGGTTATCCATATCTTGGAGGTATTGATTCACAAGTTTGTGGACGGGTTCATTAAATATTTAGATCGGTATAGGAATTAGAGAGACAAGACAATGAGAAGGAGAAAACTAATTAAATAAAGTATAACAGAGAACGAAATTGTTTAATAAATTAAATTAGACGACGCGTTAGAGGTAGAAGTGAATTCACACAGTGACTTATTTACCTGCAGTTGATTAGATATAATAATATGTTAAAATTATTTAATACACAATTTTAAAATTGTGCGAGAGGTTCCTATTTAGTGCCTTTGATAATTATGACCTGCAAAATATTGCCTTATAAATATATATATATATATATATTATTATCATCATTATCATTAAAATTATATTACACATGGATTTATCTAGGAAAATTATCTAGACTCACCATGTTGCTACTTCAACGCAATCAATTCGCTTTATATTTATACACATGTACAGCTGGTATTTTTCGTTCTGCTCTACGGAATTTTTTGAATAGTGCGAACTATAAATATTTACTCGGTCGATATAAAATTGTATAAATATAATAATTATAAATGATCGCAGAGTGTATATAAATGAATATATATTTTAGTGTGAAAATGTATAATTTTGCTTTTATTTGCAAAATATAAAATGAATTATGAATATTAATGTGATTTTTTCTTGTGTATAATTTGTTTAATGGATAAATCCATACAGTATGTAAATATTTTTATCTTGCGATAGGAGTTTGGATGGGAAAATGATATCGATTCGATACTTTTCGTAAAGTTGATAGTTAAAAGTTGCGAACATTTATGAGGACAAGAGATGATGAATGATCACTTGACAGTAACTATTAACTTAAGAAGCAACTCTTGAAAAAAAAACCAGTGATTATATCCGTTACTGTCCAATCTTCTCATCGAAAATTTCACATAAACTATCAAACAAAACGACAATTCATAAACCATTACATATTTGTACCTAAAAATATTATAAAAACTATACTTTTCTGTCTTCAAATTCAATTATCAAATTTTGTGTACTTCATAGATGTTCACAGTGTGTAGTAATTAATAAACAAAAGAATGAAAAGAGAAAAGAATAATATTTTAATTTCATTGCCCAACTATTTCCAATTCTTTCGATGTCAATCTTCAGTTATTACTTTTAGTAAAGAATTTCAACATGAAGAAGATGAAGAAAAAATATTTTGGAACATGACAGGAACATCCACTCGTCAAGTCGCGTAAAAACGCATGCATAAGTATATTTTGTGTACATACATATACATATGTAGAATTTATATATAGCAACGCTTGCAGATCCGTGCTCAGCACGACAACGAGCAATCAGCTTGCCGTATATCTGCCGCTTCTGTCGCCACGCATTTGTGGCCTATTGTGTTGCCGAAGTAGGTGGTCGACCAGAGCGGCTTCTCTCTTCTCTCCCACTCTATTTCCCTACCTATCTCTCCATCTCCATTGTATATATGTATATATAGTATATACAATGTATATCCACACATATACGTGCTTGTTCGTCTCATTTTCGGCCTCTTTGGTTATACAAAAGGAAGTTAAAAGTCGGCAAGTCACGTTTTTGTCTTTCAACTTTTTCAAATCGACTACCGTTAACCAGAGTGAAGAAAGAAAAAACGACTACCGATGCACTGATTCTTCTGAACTAAATACAGGATAAAATCAGCGCGGAAAAACATCAAAAAGTTCTACATGTTTTTTTTTTTCACTTATATTGCGCGCTTTTTCCTTCTGTAGCTTTTTTGTGTTTCAGTTTTTCATTTATTCTTAATTTCTTAGGATAATGGGATGAGATTTAGGTTGAAATTTAATACTCTCCTTTCTGCGTAGTGATTATCTCATTAGAATTAAATGAGTGAAGGAAATGGAAGTAAAATATGATCGTGGAAAGACGAAATTAATATAGAAAGATTTTAAGGTTGGAGTTGGCTGACGTTATTCAATGAATTAGTATGAACAATTCTAAGTATTGAATTATTTATAATTAAAATTTCTTATAAATTATTTCTCTTCAGTTTTATTCTTCTTAGCTAATGAAGATGTTTATGAATAAAATACAGAGGTCAATTGTTAGCAATCATTAATTGTAGAAAATGAATGCCATTTTTCAATATTCCATTTTTATATTATCGCGGATGGACAATTTACCTACCGCATCATTGTGGTGGGAATTCAGAAGATCTAGAAATTATGAAAAATAAGAAAGGGAGGAGAAAACGATTGAGTGGACGTATTGAATACGCGAGGATTGGTGTGGATATGAGGGTGAGAAAGAGCTGGCGCATATTTCAAAGGAAGCCGCGCTGATGAAAAGTTGCCGAAAGACGAGACTTGAGTGTATTATATATATTACAGTATAGCAATAGGGGAAGATAGAGAATGGGCGGAGATCGATGAATGGCGAATCATGAGAAAGAAAAAAAAAAGACGATATGTGGGGTCTTTCACAGAGTGAAGAGTCGGTCGCGCCTCTTCTCATCGATCGTTCAATGATTTCCTATTCTGATTTTCAGAATGGTGGAATATCTCACGTTACTATCGGAGAAACAAAATTTTTTTACGATTCTCCAACGTTTTTCGTCAATTCTGTATAAGTCCATTCAATTCCAGTCTCAGAACAAGAATGGGATCATCAATTCAGTTCAGTCTTAATATGAAATAATTTCTGTCTATTGACACTGTTGAAATCTCTGCCAATTTTAAATAATTTCCAACCTCAATATTCTTAAGGAACTAAATTTTTCTAATCGATTATTCACATTGTAATTAATCTCAATGTTTGCAATAAATATATATACAGCATAAATATGAGAAAAAAAATAAAATCGGTGGCGCAAACTCTCGACAGATGCATCGGCAACGACAAAGTTGATAGGCGTGACGGCCTCCCAAGCTCAAAAAGCCGCACCCCCATGTCAGGGACAAAAATTTAGGGGCGGCGTTTAGATCTCGATTCCCCTTTTATTATTCACATATATATACATACATACATACATACATACATATTTCACATATATGTACATGCATGTACATAAGCAGGGATATACAACGCGCACGCTTTTATGCGAGGCGTTATTCACAGCTCTCTCTCCTCACAATATATCTTTAACTTCGTTTCACCGCTATGTTTACTGTACCACACAAAATTTTTCTTCCTATTTTTTTCTATCGAGCTTATGTATAAAATATAGCGGATGTGACCTAATCCTTAAGAACAAATACATACTCGTATTGTTGTTGTTTGGTTGAACGTTTAATAATAAGTTACCAAAAAATTAAATTCGTTTTGTATTATTAAAAATTGTGTTTATGAAGTGAAAAAAATTATAACAATTTTCTAGAGCCATTACATCGTCTGAAATTCGGTAGAGGATTAAACGTGTGCGACAAAAATAAATCGGATGGAAATAATGAAAGAGAAAAAAAAAAATCAGGCAGAACGGTTAAATTATAGCTTCTAACATTTTCTATTTCTATATATTTTACTTTCTCTCTTTCTTTGTCTTCGTTCACAACCCCCTATTGACTATAATGCAAACCCTCACGTTTAGATGCCTCATGTACGGATGGGTTATTGTATATTTGTATCTATAGATGCTGTATATTATACAACCAATAGTAAAAGAGCCACATCGTATTCTTGAACAATAGAACCAAGCGAATAGATTAATCAAACTTAACTGAGCCAATGAAAACCGTGCAAATTCACCCCTCTACAGGGGGTTACACTACGTAAAACCGTTCACAGAATATGGATGTATTTATAGTTAGTGTATTCACTCTTACATATATTTTTTATTTACACTCTCTTTTTTTACTTTCATCAATGACATATACAGAATATATATTTTTCTATACAACTTTTTTCGCGTTGTCCCGAAGGAAAGTATAATGTGTATGAGAAAGAGTACTCAGATGTGTAACGAGGGAACTCTTGTCTGTGAGAACATACACGCTTTATACATATCACTGAATTTTGCACTGTTGCGAATTTAATATGATGACTTTTATAAGTGATGGATTTAATTCACCCTTCGATTTTAATCATAAGTATACCTAATTTTCTATTCACATCTTCTTTTTTTCAGTTAAGAAGACGTAGCCGCAATTAAAATGTTGCACAACAGAAATGTAATTAATGTATAGACATTGACTCTTGAATTCTTCCTCTAAACTCGTAAAACTAAATATGAGAATCGATAAATTTTATTCTATTTAAAATTTGTTCTATAATTTCACACTGCAGTTGGATAAATTCATCAAACTCTTTTATTTTCCGGCACAAAAAAGAAATATATCTTTCGTTATGTAATAAAATGGAAAAAAATCGAGTTCACTTTAAAAATATCCTCACAATGAACAAAAAACGAAAGAGGAAGATGTAACACAGTCAAGCCGAAAATTTTTTCACTTAATTAAATGATAGATGATGATGAAAAAAAAAAGAACACACACAAAATGGCTGCCATTTTTGTCACCCATGCGAGGGGTGTCGGTGGTTTTATGTTCCCAGTTATCCTGTGTGACATACGCACAAACACAGATTTATATACATACAAAAATATATATAATATGTGTGTGTGCGTAAATATAAAACTGTAATAGTTGGAGGGACCGGGTGCCAAAGCGAGGGGTTACCGGTCGTCGGGCCCAAGGGTCCACCCCTCTGCACACGATCTATACGCGTATCGCCACGCAAAAGATCAACAAACGCGGCGTGATGCGCGACCAATCAGCGCGGCGAGACCAGCTGCCGTCGTTGTACAGCCAAAATATAACAACGCAGCTAACCAAAACTGCATATTATATTATAGAGAGAGTGTATATCATGTACGCGGTGTCGGCCCCAAGTTGGCTTTGATAGTGTAGTATGTCTGTACATAAGAACACACAAATACACACAGAAATTTATCTACATACAAAAATTCATTGGTTCATTTATCACGCTGCTGGTTATGTGTGTCCCACGCGAGCACTTCCCAAATCGTTTTCCTCTGCCACTCGATTTTTAAACCATTTGGTATCACGACACGGCCAATCTGTCGAATTTCCGTTGCAACGAGATATCCCTTATTTTCTTTTTTTCCAGGACTTTCAGTAGATATTCGTTTCGTATTACGATCTGATGGATGTCGGTGATTATAAGTGTTATGCTAGAATTATGCCATCATAATTGAAGATATTATTTTCATTCGATAGGATTTTTTTACATTTTCATGGAAACATCCCATTTTTAATACTGTTGAATTTAGGAATAAAATTTAGAGTAGAAATTCTGATTTTTATTGTTGTGGGGCAGTTTATTCATTGAGCATTTTTTATTAAATGTTTTGACGTTCCAATTTTGATTTCAAGATGCAAAACTAATGGGATATCTTTCAATTTGTGTAATAACTTAATTCACTTAATTGCGCCCACCTGTAAATGTATCATCGACCGAGAATTTAGTTAAAATATCTTATTGAAATGTAAATGAGTTCATAATTAAAATTAATAGGATGCCAAGGTATACGGAAATATAGGTAAAATTTTCTGGGTCTGACCCACAAAAAGTAACGTGGCAAATCAAAATTTCACGTCAAGAATTCAAGCGCGACCGAATAATTGGCCTGATCAAATTCTCTACCATTCAACGACTTGTGTTATGTAAGTAAATGTTGAGGTCTAAAAACTAAGTTGTGATGAGTGTGCGTGAAAGCTGTATGTTAGTGCCATCATGTTGAAATGCATATGTTGAATAGGGTAAAGAGGGTAGAATGATAGAATAAGTTGATTACTATAAAGCGCGTTCCAAATGTGGAAAATCAGATTGAGATGCAGTTGCCATGTTGAACGAATCAATCAAATTATTAAGCCCAATACGAATGTTAAATTAAAATAAAAGGCGACACTGATTATCACCGAACGTTCTTCGTTCTTTTAATTGAAGAAAATGATAAATCATTGCATGATGCAGATAAAATACTGAAATATACGCGAAAAATCTTGATGGCAAAGCCCTTGATGAATGATGAATTTATTAAATTTATTATTTGTTGGAAAAGTTTATTGCTAATTACGCTGACCTAATTGAATTACACTACTGATAAAAAAAAATTGTTTTTTGTCGGACAAACTAATTGGGTCTACCAATTAATGTTAGTAATTCAATTTCGATTTGTTATCAAATAATGTTGATTGTTTGGCGATAGTAATTATCAATCGTAAGGCTTCGCCCAGTTCATTCAAGAACATTGCGATGATTCCACAGAATGGCGAAGTGCTTGAGCGAATATTTCTATTTTTTGGAAAGTAGACAGACCTGATGGATAATTTAAGACAAAAAAAAATTGAGTGTGAAATTACAACAAATGACCCAATAATTTTCATATCTTCTTATTTGAAATTGAGGTTATTGTTTTTGTATCGTTCTAATTAATTGATTGTTATTATGAGTAAGTGGATCAGATTATCACATAATTATTAGGATCATTAAATTGCGTTACGAAAGCTTCTGTTTTTTAAGTAGAAGGAGATACATATTCCTAGAAACTTAAATATAAAAGTGCCGGAATCTTACTTGAGAAATCAAAAATTATTTCGAACATTGGAAAGAACCTTTGTGGTCTGTCATTTTTATTGCGAGTATAATTGCACTTGAATATCATTTTAAAAATGTTTTTTGGTAAATTTATTATATTCACTGTAGTTATGACTTCTTTCGTTTGTGCCCATAAATTATCAGAAAGAAGTATTGAAAAGCACAGAACTACCTCACATTTGTTCATGAAGATAAAGGCAGATCAAACAAGGAATTGTCAATATATCAACAGAGATTTTAATAAGGTCAGAATAAATCAATTCAATATGGAAAAAGTGTTCTCATAATGACATTTATTGGATTAATATTTTTCATTGGAAAAAACTCTTGTTATATTTAGTTGAAGGGATCTTGGTTTTACGTGTTGCGAACAGTCGTTTCTAAAGCAACACCTATGATCCGATGTGGACAGATAGATGTTCATAATACATCAGAAAATGGTTTGGAGGCTGAACTGGCATACCAGACACCTGATAGAAAACTAATCCAAATTCCATTAGCTGGTCAATTCGTCAATGAGTCTGTGGTAGAAATTTCAGGAATGAAACAGTTGATAACAGGAGATCCAGAGTGGAAATATCGTAAGTGTTAATGTTATTGAGTAGAGTTCATTATTAAAATCTTCTACGTTTCCTTTTTTTTCAGCATTCACTGTACAAATTGGTATTTGTGATGATGATTCTATATTTGTAATCGAACCTATACATTATCTTGGTGGAGGTATGATATTTACCAAAACCATTCCGCAAAGTCTGAGTGCAATGAAGAAACGTTTTGGAACATATGAGGAGGACAGTGGTAGAGAATATACAGTACCGATTCCACTGAATTGTGGAATCAACTAAATGTCATAATGACAGCTCATCTCTCTTAAAGAATTACACAAAGAAACATCTGCATTTATATTGACCAATCATAGTCAATATAAATAGAACGATAATAATTGGAGATGTAATTGAATGAAATAAACATTGGAACCAGACTGCAGAGCTATTTCAAATCAAATTTTACTTGATGATAAGATAACGATCACAAGACAATCTTCTACACCATTAAATCACTGCGACACAATCTCAAAAGAAGATTATTTCAATAAACGAAATTGCATGACACAGGAAAATCCATCAATAAATGGCTT
This sequence comes from Meteorus colon, assembly GCA_030523085.1. NCBI lineage: Eukaryota > Metazoa > Arthropoda > Insecta > Hymenoptera > Braconidae > Meteorus > Meteorus colon. The sequence continues at coordinate 26,606 of JAPYZH010000422.1, forward strand.
TTGGAAATTCAATGAGTAAGATAACAGAAATACTAGCCCAGAGGTCATGTTGGACTATTACAATAAGTCCAATTCACATCTTATCTTTATTTTCTCTTTCAGACAACCACATAAAGTTATTTTAAATGTGATTGCGTTAAGAAATAAAGATTAAGATTTGAAAAATTCATTCAGCACATATTGTTTTTAATTTTCCTATATCTATATCAAATTCAGCTGCTGCACAATAATATTCTAACTAAGCACACGAAATTTTCTTTGTAACATTTGACCAACACTTAACTGCCAAAAAAATCATGGCGTAGGTAATGTAATCAAAGCGTGCAGTGAACCCAGTGTGAACCATGTCCCTACAAAAAAAAATATATAATAAATACTACACAAATACAAGTTATACATAAATATCCCTGTATAATATAAAGATCGAGACGAAAAGGTGAGACGCCAGGAATTCATTTACAGATGAATGTTCATGTTCACCCGCAGTTTATATTTCAGTCGAGTCAGCGTCAAAATGCAGTTCCACGTTAACGAACCCCATCGAAAGTAGCGCGACCACCCTACGTTTCTAACTTTACACAGATATGTATAGGCGTTGTGAATTTTTGTTTCTTTTCAGTAAGTATACCCATGAAGTATTACAAAAGAAAGAAACAGCTATGGTGAAAATGGATATAGTGAAACTAAAAGCGAAACCTGCAAATGAATAGGGAAACAATTATAGAGGGATGATGCATTTGTAGTTGATGTGATGTACTTTATATATGTTATGGCAACCATGTTTTTAACCGTAGATATATTTATATAGACACGGGGTAACATCCCTTGCTTGTTGCTTTAGTTAAGCTAGTTGGAAACGTAGTATATTTCAACACTGGGATTAGTTTCGATGAGTTATTCTGATTTTGTTGGTGTTAGACACGCAAATTCGATATTCCCTGTTAGTCTTGGCTATGCGAATTTTCCAAATATCTTAATCTTCATTTGAATCAATCAAAATATTACACGCTAATTTTTACAGAAGATGGATTAATTGATTATCTTGGTCAGGTCTGTCTGACCAAAAAGAAAACCAATCTATGCCAGGTATTTTTTTCTTCTTTCTTTCGTTATTGATTACACTAGGGAATTATTTGCCATTTGTTATTAAGAATTATTCGTTTTATGAACGCAAGGACAAATTTCATTTATTTTCGATACTGCAAGAATATTTATCTTCTGAAAATTACCTCCAAAGAATTAATTTCACCAAGAAAATAAATCCGAGATGAAGTATTTTCCACGAACAAAATCATACACACGATGGGATATTTCGCGTCACTGTGTAACGTGTCAAAAATCAAATGTCCACAGATTTTTGGCTTGGTTGGTTGGAAGACGGTAAATAAACAACGGTTTAAAAAGTCACATAAGCGACAAGTCGGCTAACGGTGTTACTGTCAAATCGCTTTCAGAGCTAATCCTTAACCACCATCGAAAACTATATGTGAAGAAGAAAAAGAAACTAAGTCGTTTCACAGTGAGAATGAACAACAAAAAAAAAGGAGACCAAAATAACGATTTTTTTTTTGACACTGTCACTGGGGTAGCAGAGCATTATCTTACCGGGGGGTCGGTTTTGACCTTGTGGATCAAGCAACGATTATCTTCTTTCGTGTCTTTGCTTCACAGTTAATCTAATCCAACGTGTGCCACCGGCAATGTGTTGTGCTCTTTATAAATACCAACGATTATGCTCACGACTGCACTAAAGAAACTCTTTTCACATTTCTTTTATATTTCTTTTTCTTTTTGTATATATTCACATATAACTATCAATGTAGGTATTATATACATTTCTCTCATCACCCCCGCTGCTGTTTTTGTCGCTCAACCGCTATACGATCCTATTGCCCCTCGCCAAAATATTTGCTTGAGAGGTATGTGCACCTCTGGCACGGCCTTTTCACCTGTCACGATATTATCTTAGGCCAAGGTGTTACTTGATCCTCGTAAAGTTGTAGAATAATATTTTTTGTTAGTTTTCATTGTTGTTTATGTATACATTCAATGAATCTTTATACATTTATATACTCGCGTATTATTTTAGGATGAGCATTTCCAATGAATGTTTTTTTTCATGAACATGAAGACTTACTTGCCAACATGTTTGATATTTTTATTTAGTCATGACAATTTTTTTGAGAGAGATGTTTGATTTTTTCTATTTCTTCAATAACCATCGATAACGAATTCATACATGTAATAAATTCATTGAATAAGATTTTTTTTTTATATTCATAGAAAATATGAGGGAGAAATTTTCACGTCAGAACTAAAGTGATGTTATTTATTGAGTGGATAAATGATCCATCATTACGATAAATATGATGTACAAACATTCATATTTCTACGTTTATATTCGTTCTTTTTTCATTCATTCAATTAATTCTGGTACATTTCCAATAGACAAATCTTCGAGAACACTTGTGAATGTCATCGCCAGTGAATTATAAAATTACAACGTACTATTCAGTTACTCTGTCCGTCGCAGAGATGAACAAGTCTCCAAGGATGCAATTGATGATGAAGAAGAATTGATTTCCTTTTTCTTACAATGTACATCAGTCTTCCCTCATCTTGGTATACTTTTTTATCTACGTAGACATATATATGTATACAAATTCATAGATAGAATTCATAGAAAGTAAAATCGTCTATAGATTCGCAACGGTTTGCTGACCTCAGCTGGCGCTGGAAAAGTTCTGTATACTCAAATTACCAAATCGGTCGTTTTCACATCTCAAGACCAAAGTTCTAAGGCGTTTTGGTATCTTCTATGGTGGTCATGTATATATTTGTACATATAGATACATATGAGAATGTCACTGTGTATGGTAGCGTCGTGTCATCTGAATTTTGGAAAAAAAAAAAAAGAGGACACGGCGAATAAATTGGTAAATAGAAGCGAGTCGCGAGCGCATGACACCCGGCCGCATCAAATCTGACTCACACATAACAATCCAACTGTGACGAAATCACGTCCGACCGATTTGTGGAGAATTCAGAGGTTAAATTTTGTTAGTACGTCGTTGTGTGCATATGGACATATAGAAAACGCGGGCGCCGATATCATTACAAATTTTTCATTTATATTTTTCTATACATGGTGATATTTGTTCGTGGCTCGTGGACATAAAGGATCATATGGATTTATTTCTTTTTTTATTCTTTCTTTGCCTTTTTTTCAGGAAACTTTTGACTTCAGCCGACCACACAGGAATGGAAAAGAATGAGAGTGTGATGGACAATACTCCGGAATTATAAAACGATTTTAAGTTTCTAAGTTTGATAAAATTTGTGGCGGAAATATGGAATTAATATTATTTAATGTTCCAAATGGAATTTTTTTCTGTGGACTTCTTTATCATTTTTTGACAATTGGTGTAAATAAAAAAGTCAAATTACTCGTAATTAAACTCAAGATATTAAAGTGAATATGAATAATTGTAATAAAAATGCGAAAGAATTACAATAGTGAAATAAATGTACCTACCTGACAGTACATCACATCACACTGAGCTCCATTGTCTACAGAGATAAATGAAAATGAAATGTACGTAGCGTAAACGCGCGTGGCTAGTTTTTCTCTTCGCTCCATAAACTTTCGAATGTTCTGCAGCGTATTCATATCCATACATACCAGTAGCAATGTGAGATGGTGTAGCTAGCGGGCCCCATTGTTCCATTGGGCCAGAGGTTGAACGTATCGGCGCATGAATTCAGTAATGTTACGAGTCTCAACGGTGCGCGGCGCTTTTTACGCCTAGGGAGTTAGAGAGTTCGAGTTAGTTGCAAGCTAGTTTGCAATATATGTACAAGTATATACAGCACGCGCCCGCGTTCATGTGCGTATGGCTTTGAAGGGTCTTGTAAGGTTGAAGGTATAGACGAGACGGCGGCGGCCGCCTTTGTTCCATCACTTTGGCTAGGTGGCTGCCGCGCTGCCGTTACTGCTTACTACACACATTTAGTTGGAAGTTAAGCGATGCCGATATATTGCTTTGCCTTCCGCCGACTTATAACCATCGATCGACGATTTCTCGCCTCATTTCAATTATAAATAATTAAATTGTTATTGCTGTTAATCCATGAAAGTAAAATGACAATATTTATTGGCAATATTAAATTTTTAAATCGAAAATTTTCATTTAGTTTTGTTGTATCTATTTGAGTTTGGATAAATTGAGAAAAGCAAGGATAAATAGTAGGAAAATGAAAAAAAAAAAATTGCTTGTAAGTTATTGAGTGTGTTTTACTACCGGTTTGACAAAGTATTCGTTATCTACATGGAGGAAATAAAATAGGAGCCGTTACTATATGTGCATTAAATTGATTTCTCGCTACATAAATATGTTTTCAGTATGAAAAGAAAAAAAAATTGTTAGAGCTTTTGTTATTGGATATACAGTTTGAATGTATTGACAGTGTATGACATGCGAGCATTGTTGTGTTATGTAATGTGGCGAGCTGATTGTTTTTGGTGAATAAATGAATAACAATGCAACTGGGAAGAAATAATTTTGTAGGAAAAGTATTTCAACAATTTTCATATATCTGACAGAATAATAATTGCAGATACATCTCAATCATGAATGAGCAGAGGTCATCTTTCATTTATGTCTACCATTTCTACAAAAAATGGTTGACAGAAATTGTCTACAAATTAATTTTTTCCTTTAGAATTAGTTTATGAAATTCAAATACTTTCCAAAATAAAAAGATATTGTTATTACGATAAGTGATTTTGAAATAATGTAATTGTACGATAATAGATCTGTGCTTAAAGCTGACCCCGATTTCGTTATAGCTCAACGTACAGCACTTCCAAACACTAAACACAATTCCAGCGCACATTCGTCCGCGTGCGGGTATTTTCTCTGCTAAATATTAAAATCACAAATATACTTTGGCCACTCGCACACCGACTAAATAGAGGGATGTTCGGACATGTTCGATCTTGCACTGCATGTCTATATAGAAACATAATATAAGCCAAGTTAAGACTGAAAAAATGTTAATATGAACGAAGAAGAGAGTGGCGAGGACTGAGGATAAAGTCAAGAATATAAAATATATCTTGAGTGTATGCGATGCCAAAGAGTTCTCTATACTCTTTCGACACAACCCTGAGGCTTTGCAATTTTTCAGTGGGATTTATTAGAGCATCATTCTAAGGCTTTATGACGCACCTGGTCCAGGCACCTCTTTCCTCTTCTCACCATCTCTCAACTCACTTTTACACTCACATATATTCATTCTCACTTTATAAATGCTCTCTTTCTCGCACTCATTCTTATTATTTCCCTTCTTTTTTCAATTCACTCAACGAACCAATGCAACTCGACGCAATGCTCTATCTCCCTTTTTCTCACTCATGCCAGACTCATTCCTGCTTATAGTCTTTAACGGTTTCTCGGTTCTACAGGTATTCTCTTTAGTTCTCTTTTCCACCTCTTGCTCTCTTGCACGCACATAATTCTTCCACCCACCTACTTCTCCACTGTCTTTCACTCTTCGGTTAAGAATTTTTTTGTTATTTTTATTTTTGTTTTAGTTTCTTTATTCGACGAGGCGCGCGGGACCGGCTCAGCTAATTATTTTATTCTCACGCCGAGCCGTCAGAAACTGCGCGTGCCTTTCATTAGATCCTGTCTCGCTCTCTTCCTCTTTGTCTTTCTCCTTCATAGTTTCCTTTTTTCTCTTTTGCTTCTCTATATCGTTTATGCAAGGCTGAGTAGCTGAACCTGACGATATTTCTCGTCAATGAAAATATTCATGAATGGGGGATGGAATTGGTTTATTTTTTCTTTGTAATAATTATCTGGGATGATTTAGAGTTGTAAATAAGACGTAGAATATTTTTTTAGATTTTTGTACAACCTGGGATGATAACGATTAAAGGAAAATTTATTTTACTTCATGAAAAAATCTCAGTCTCTATCAAAGTTAATGTGGAGTAAATTTTATTCTAACTCACATTTCACATGAAAAAGAAAAATGGTGTCAAGAAGAAATTAATTTGAGATATTCAATTTATGTAATGGAGTGAGTTGAGGTGAAAGTGGATGAAACGAATTTAGTTCAATTGATATTAACAATGATATTATAAAAATAAATTTTTGAAACATTTACAAGCTTAATGAAATGCATAAAAAAATTGTTGGTTATAGAATTGATGTACTTCTCGCTTTCTCTTATATTTGATGAACGTAATTTCATATACACCGGTGAATATTATTCACAAAATTGTTATAATTCTAAAATCCAACTAGTTTTACTAATCTTATCTGTTAATCTGACATAATTTTATTCTGGTGTCAATAATATTATTTGAACGTAGAATATAATGCATGAAGTCGATGATATGAATTCATTGTAAATGGAGCTATCTAAATGTGTGGTTGGTTTAATATGCGAAAATGCTTTATTCACGTTGGAAAAGAAGTTATCAGAACTGATGGAGTTGAGTGGCGTATGTGGTACTTGAGGTTTAGCGCGTCATATATATAGAGCGTCGAATAACATCACACGTCACAGAGACATTGTGTGGTGAAGGAAGAAAAAAAAAGCGAACATGAAAGAAATAAAAGTGGTGACCGAGAGCGTGCCAAAGCGCGGTCACACCGCGTACGAATATAAAATACCCCGCGCACCACCCACGCTCGTAACCACAAAAGCTACCGACACTTTTTAATTATGCTCATGATGGTACCCATTAATGCCACCACACACACACATATTTATACTTGAATTTTCTCTATTCTATTTCTTTTATGTTCTATCATGGAAACTCCCAATTAAAATTCTCCCTATCACAAACACAAATAATAATATATCAACACTAAATTTTCTATAAAAGAAAAATTATTAAAATAAACGAAATCAATTCTATTACAGTCTTAATGATATTCTTTGTTCCATCACTATTTTTTTTTCTCATCCAAATACAAATGGTTATATACAACACATAATAATCTGTTTACACACACATGACCACATACGTCATTTGAAATATTAAAGAGGAATAAATAAAATGGAAAACTTAATAAATGAATGTTGAGAGTAAAATATTGCTTTGCATAAACATTTACGTCGACGAATTTTGGAATGAGAATATATACACATACACAATTGCCCCCGAGTTATTTAAATAAAACCCTTTGTCGGTTTGGTCGTGCAAGAGCCCATTAACCCAACTACCTTTATAGCCACGTGGATACGCCGATATGCTGCATTACTTCATTCTTGTATTACTTATTTCCATCTTTACCCTCTTCCTAACTCACACACTTCCCATTTCACTCTTTTATTTTCCCACCATTCCACCCTCACTCTCCACACTTTTTCCACCCAACTCCCTTCAACTCTTTTCAAATAAACAAGAAGAAAAAAAACCTTCACTTTTGTTTAAAAATATTATTAGTAACACCGACTGAAAAGTTTCTCTGAATAACCTCAACAATAATTCGTGTTTGGAGAAATAGAAATAAAAATATGAGAAAAAAAATTGTGAAGAATTCGTCGCGCGCGTTCATTTATTATTATTAATGTTACTGACGTTAAATTTTATTTTGGAATAGTTTTTTCGTTTTCATTGTCTAAATATGATATGGGATTTGAGGAATTTATTGGACTGGTGAATATTATGGAAGTTGAATGTTACAAAGAAATGGACAAAACACACCGACAACGCGACCTAAAGTGAGTTTCTATAACGCGATGAGGAATGCCATAAGATGAATAAACCGACGGGGGTTAGAATGTTCTGCGAATAATGGCAACACACACATATTCATATAGATAAACATATATGAGTGAGGGTAGATATAATGAGAGAGTGTCAAAGGTCACTTACTACATATCTCACGGAGTAAGTTACGCGCAAAGCCAATGGCCATAACGCATTGCGAATCACCGTAGGGTTCACATCAGCTGTATCTATAGATGTACTTATATATATGAATGTATGCGTGTGCATGTACATAGATATATGAATTGTGTGACCCCATGTCTGCTACTCTACGCCGCACAGTCCGCTGTTGCGCGCCCTTGGAAATAACTTTGCGTCAATTTTAAAACACCATTTGGTATTGCTTAATAATAATATTAAATTTTCAATCCTGTGATTATGATTCGCTATTGATTTTCTAATCTTGTTGGGGGATGTTAGATGCATTAGTTGAGGATGAAGGTGATTTTAGTGGTGGTGATGAAAACGCATCTGGGTCTATAATTGATTAAGGGTGTTTGGAATGTAAAGAATTACTGATGAAAATATTGTGGCTATGAAAATTTGGGTTTTGATGATTTGTTGTGGTATAATTATTACGTTTCTATTTTGATTTCGGCTTGTGATTTAGTGATTTAGAAAAAAATATAGCAGGTGGAACTAGTGTATACTATAGTAAGATAAATGTCTTCCATCAAATTAGATGAAAAATATTTATTTGAAATTAAAAATGTTAAGATTTTTATATTTATTTTAAGTGTGAAAGTCTAACATTTTTTTTTGTTGTGTATAATGAACAATCGTCTTTGAATTTCTGAAGATTTATTATTTATTTAACAGTCAATGGGTTTGGTAATTCTGTAAAATTAGATTTATACCATGAAAACATTTGGAAGAAGTGAAATAAGTAAAAGTAATTGTTATAACTTTCATTCGTAATATTTTTGTGGTGATAATTTTATGGAATTGTGTGTTAATTAAATTATTGCAACAAATGAACAACGTGGGGGATCGGTACGTGGGTTGGCAAACTATGAGAAGTCTGAGTGTGACTATCCCATGAACATAATTTAGCTCGTTATGGGTATGGACGCGCGTAGACGCCTGACAGTCTGGAGAGTTTCACGTTTATATGTGCATCGCAGTGTGCTATAATACTAAGTTTATCCATGTGTATATATTTATATACGTGCATGTATATATAGAGAGTTGAGGCCACAAGTTTGAAGTTGTATGCGGGGTCAGGAGGGCCCCTGTTCCAATTTTGTGCCCAATAAGACTAATTCCCTCAAAGGCACCGCGTCGACTGGGACCGCGCGTTTGGAATCTTATGTGCCGCGCTCGCGCACGCCAGGCCCCATTGCCAAAACTTCACGTAAATTATGTGACGCCCCGGATTTACGAAACTCTCAAGTTCACATTTCTTTCCTTTTTTTTCGACTACTTTTAACATTTTTTCTCTCATTTCTAAATTCTCTTTGGTTAAACTAAACGAAATTGAGATTTCTGCCCTTTTTTTCCATTCCAATTTATTCGTATATTTGACTTTTTTCTTGGGAAACGAAGATAAGACATTTTCTCAAATTGAAAGAAAATATTTGTCGTTGACGTTTTTATTATTTCTAATATACATTTAAATTTATATTTCGAATCTGTGGAAACATTTATTGATAATATATAATAGAAATCGACAATTTTACACATGTAAGAAATTAATTTGTTATTTATTTTATTTGTTTGTTGTATACAAAGAAACAAATTAATCTTCATCATCTTGTCATTGTAATTCTGCAAACGTGAACCCAACGAATATTTTGCAACATTAATAAAGATATTTAATTACACTTTTGCATTGTTTAATACATTAATTATTCAGCTTTGTCTTTTATATTTTTAGACAATAATATAAACTTTCGAATCCACAGCAGGTGCGCACAGCAGTGGGTGTTGTAATAATAGTTCGAATGAAAAATATAAAATGACAAGAATATAACATATAGCGAAATGGAAAATTTTGCATAATTTCCAGTGTGACCCAACCGCACATTATAGCTGTTTACATGCACTCCAAGAGACACTAAACTTTCTTTTGACCACATAGATATGTATCCTATGTATACCCACCTATATTTCCTCAACACAGCCCTAAATAAAAGTCAAATTCTAAACATATGCAAAGAACATATTCATCTAGTCAATAAGGCAATCAGGAATGCATTATTTCTTTTATTTGACAGTCTAATGAAGAAGCCCTGTTCGTTCCTTTTATTTTCCACCACTGTATGGGGGATTTTTTTCCATAATCCACTTTCTGTGTTTAAATATTACATTCTTATGGATCTTCTTTTTCTTTTCCCACCCAAGAAGAATGCGAAGAAGAACAATAGCGAATGTTTTCAAGTTTTACCTTTTCTGCTATTATAAAAAGATGACGAAGAAGAACAACGAATAATAATAAAAGAATTTTGTGCATTCTATAAGGACAATCATTTCTTCTAAATCACTACACAGGGGGTCTGAAAATTAGGGAATAAAATGAACTAATTTTTATTTATACATATTTTTTTTTTTATAATAGAAACCTCCTCGGGCATTTTATAAATTGAAAAAATAAAACAACGATGTTTTCTCTTTGAAGATCTAGAAGAAACGATAGATATTTCTCTCTTCTTAGTTTCTTTTTTTGGTTTCGTTCTTCTGACTAGATCCAATATAACCAACACACTGACAAAAATTCTATTAAAAGTATGGCAATTAGTCTAAGTCCCAATAAATCTTGATGAAGGATAACTGAGCATCAGTCGTTGTCAAAGTCACCCAAGGCGGCCCATACAGTGGAGAATAAAAACCACACTTGTGGACCTCACATAACTATCGAGCTTCCAAACACTCCCACAAAACACCACCATTCTCAATGTTATTCTTCCACTACATTATTTTTCTTGTTCTTTTTCTTAAACTCCCTCGCTCTTACACTAAATAGAGAACAAAAAGTGTCGGACTTCTCGTTGAAGAAATATATAGAAGGAGTAAAAGAGAAAAATATATATCACTATGGGGATAGGAAAAAAAAAATAACCCGCGTGTTTTTGAGTAATGGCCGATGTGTCGTGTGTTATGTTAAACTAGGTGAGAACCAGGGTGGTATAAGGTCTCATTAGAATTTTTAATGTTGGCCGCTGTTCACTGTGTGTTGGAGACGATGATGATGACGATAGAGGGTCCCGAAACTGGACCGCATTTAATTTTCATTCTGGACCCTTCTTTTTTTTTTCTATGGTGTATATACATTTTATAAATACTTAACGATTGGGAACATCCCTGTAATTTATCCAAACATATTCTATCAAAGTGTTTTGGAATGATTTTGAAAAATGGATTTTTGAATGAATTTTTTTCGTTGTTTCTTTCGTTTTATTTTATTAATACTTAATCGAGGTATGTTATGAATGTTGTTTATATTGTACAGGATTATGTAAATAAAGTTTTAGGCAGCGTTCGAGATTGAAGTAAATTTAGATGACGATATTGACAGTCAATTTGAATTCTGGAAAAGCAACAATAATGTAGGGATTCGAGTTCAGAATATTTATATCATTTATAAATAGAGGAGATTTTCCAAATAAGATGCAATCTTTAATCCTATGAATTTGAGTGACTGACGAGAGTTGGTATAATGTGAATAACGATTTGAATTTGAATTACAATTCTCAGATTTAATTTGAATAACAATATAATCTTGATAGAAAAAATAGAATACATATTTATTCTGACTTTACCATTTAATTTTTCATGTATCAAATGTACATTTTCCTGAATAATTTATGTTTGTGAATGATCTGTAAATTCGCAATAATTGTGAGATATTATTATCAATTAATTTACACAAAAAAAAATAGACTATGTATCATATGAATCGATTCAAATTCGTGTAATTTTCACCTAAAATTATTTTCTTCATGTTCTTAAACATAACAACACAATTTCCATTGATATAATTTTTTTTTTCCTCAATATATATTTAAAGGTATAAACGTATACAACGTATGTTTTGCATATTGCACAAAGTGAAATAATCAACGTGTGCCAACACACTGCACGACCCACTGCATCGAATCATAGCTACTCGACACTGTGACTACTAATAATAATAATTGTCAACGATGATTACGAGTACAATAGCACCGCCGGCGGGTTGATTAACCAAACGAGAGCACAAATCATCTTGCGACTTCGCGTCGAACCCGACTCCTGCGCGCCACACACCGCACTACAGTCGTTTCACATATATAAATCATTAGTCTCTCTCCCACAATATTTTTCTCCCTTTCTCAAACATTCTCTCTCGTTCTTAAGTTACCACCCAATTTTATTTTTCTACCTTTCTTTTTTAAATAACACTTCATACTCTACTTGCACAAAAATATTTCGACAATGCTCATTTTTATTTATGTTAAATATTTTTTTCTTCCACATTCTTCTTCTTAATTCACAATGAATTAATGGCTTCAGGCTTTAACACATTTGGAATTTTGTCATCACTTTTAACAGGTTGCGATTAACAGTGGTGAAATGGGAAAAAAAAATCAGAAGGTGCCTACCGTCCAAAATAAACTAGGTATTGTCATCCCAAAGTGATTTGAAATGTCACGGATAATATTAGTGAAGTATATATGTATATTTGTATGGATATATTGAAACCTCTGGAACCTGGTACTTGGAAAAAAAACTCAACTAATCAATTTCCTCCACATTATAGCGTACAATTTACCTGAGTTCATGGGCCAGTTGTCTAATGCTCACGCTGAATGTGCTGAAATACTTCAACCAATATTACCATTCAGCTTTCTCTCTCTTCAGAGAACGGAAGCCTAAAATGGTCAGGAAATTTAACTTTACTGAAGAGAAAATTGAAGAGGAAAAAAAAATAAGACCCAGACAGAATGAAGTATCACATAAATTTTACACGTCGAAATGAAGAGGATCTGACGAATAGATTATTCAAATATTAAATATTAGGATAATAGATACTATTTATTTATGTCGAGACAAATATATATATTTGTCTATAGTGAGAAAAAAATTAGTTGGCTCGAAGAAATTTGAATAAGTTAAAGAATTGTTTTTTTTTCAGTACAGAAACTTTTGTTGAATAGTTTGGTCATATTTGTATCATGTCAAATCCATTTTCCAATCAGGTGAACTGCAATGAAATTATTTGTCACAACAAACACATTTGAAAATACCTTTCCATTGCTAAAATATGATTCAATCCTCAAAACCCCTATTTGTAATCCCATTAATACAAAATTACCTTGAAACTATAACAAAAACAACAGAATGAAGAAACACAAACATTCATAAATAATTCATTATCAAAAACGACCTTCAAATGCATAAACCAGATGTGAAGAGAAAACTCAGTAGCCCCACAACGTGGCCATACGCATCAACTCACAGCGCAAACTGCCAGTCAATCATCGGCACCCCTGTGATGAAAATATTTTCGAAACCCTCCTGCAGTGCAGAATGATTGCACTCGTTGCGCTTTGCGCGGAACTAGACACAAACTGTAGACAAACACTCATACATACAAATATCTGCATCCAATAAACTAAAACGAAACAGAGTCATATCTTCCATATAATGTACTCCTAAATCTTCTTACAATGTCCTCACCTATCTTGGACCAGCACAATATTTTCAGCCGCACCCCGTCGCTACCCATTGTCCTGCTTGAGATGGTCCCGGTTGGATCCAGAGGACTCTGCTTCACGTGTAAATTCCCTCGAGGGACTTCTAACTCTCTTATTCACCTTGTTCTTATCCATGTTACCTTCTTCTTTGCTCACATGATGATATTTCTTCCTTTTAAATTTGTTGCTGGCAAAGAACATCAGTTGTCTTTTGCCTGTGCATCAGGATGAATAGCAGACACGGTTGGGCCAAGACCTCCCGTGGTCTGCAAACGATTCCAAACTTTTTCGCTCTTTCCAATGTACGTCCTTCCATATTCCTTCTTCCAGCTTCTTCTAATTTCCGAAACCTCGCACCTAACATCTCATACCTTCTCGCAATACCAACATTCTCTCGTGCTATTTACGTGTATAGACTTCTGCTACCGTTCAACACAAGATTTACAAGCCAATGAATATAACAACTATTTTTATTGAGACCCCACTGTCATAAAATTTATTACTGGCCATCATGCATACATCATGATTTTACTTGTGAAACTGAAAGACTGTTGTAAATATCTGACTCTCTGCAGTGATATTTGTTGAAACCATAGAAATGAGGGTTCTGGTGATGAGCCATGACGTATATAACACGCAATATTCCAACTTGACGCTTTTTCTCTAACGATTTTTCCTCAGTTATTATATCGACTGAAAATTATGTGTTTGGTCCCTTTTCTACGTGCTTTGACATCTATGCTGTAACTCATTTTACCTATTATGGACGCTCGACGAGGACTTGTTGTTGTACGTAATGTTATATTATTGCGTGTATATGTAAGAGCGCAAGGTTAAGTTTAGGTTCACCTCGTAATTTATTTGTAAGAAATATGCAAGGTTATATGAAAATGTTTAGGAAAAAGGATTGATTTTTCAATATGAAACAATGCAATATATTTTTCTAAAACTTTCTCTCCATCATTTGCTCTTATCTTTTGTTTAACATTTTATGAATCAGTTTTTATTTTATTTTCTGGAAAATATTTTAATTGTTATATTATTATAGAGGAAATAATTATGTAATGGAATGCGAGGATTTATTGATGGTTTTATAGTGATGATGGTAATGATGAGCTTTCACGATATCGATATCAAAGCACTAATAATAATCCCAAGAACCTGACGGTCTCTCAACGCGTATGGTTTTGCGCGTGTCCGCACACGCTAACGCATTATCTTCTCACAGTCTTTATGATGCGCCATAAAAATTTATTACGACCCATCATAAGTTCATTATGATTTTACTTCCGGCCTCGATGGACGATCGTAAATTTTCAACTCACTGACAAGACCATGACTTTCGCACCCTCTCTCATCTATTGGTATATATATATATGTATAGACCTAAGTTGAATTATGTTTTTCCTTGAGTGTCATTGTATATTTATCATCGTGACATTCATCTACTATTCAATTATTTATTATCATATGATGACCATAAGAATTATTTTCAAAAGTGCATCGATGAAAGCGAATTAATTTATTCACAATTTGCATAAAATTTTCTCCTTATTCCTATTTGCAATTTGAAAGACACGAAATGGACAATGAACCTTCATTTAAATAAAACTGATAATAAAAAAGAGATTGGTAATGAGAAATTTGAGATTTATAGTTGGAAGTTAATAAAACTGATGTTACAAATAGAACTTTTATTATCTCTCTCAGTAATAGAAATTCTATTTTCTATATGAAATAAATTCAAACTACTCGTCCATGGCCTTTCATCGAATCAATTATTATTTTCACGCGAAAATAAAATGTTGCAGTATATAGAGATAAAAAGAAGTACCACAAAAATTATTATATTACATAGAGAAAAAAAAAAAACCAATACAGTTTCCAATTTCATTTATACATCCACAGTGATCTCGCGTGACTTATTAAGTTGTACTAATGCCATATATTTCTTCCCATAATTTTCACAAACTCATCCAAACATTCACTCAAACAAACACACACTCAAACATATATATTAATTCCTGGAGGGTTCTTTACGTTCTGTAGGCGGTACCACATCAAGCAAACGCCCATTGTGGGTCTCTAAGTTATCCAACCACGTGTCAAAGGCGTTTCCCACTTATACATGATCTCCAGGGGGATTCTACTGAGTAACAGAAAGGGGGGGCCTTTTGGTCTCGAATACAATCATCAGTTGGCCGCGGTGCGCTCCTTTCTTCTCACTCGTGTGGCTCTCCAATGTGTGTTAAACAAAAATTCAGTGTGCCAGATAAAGAAGGTTAATATAAAGAATTTTTTTTTCCTACCAAAAACCCCCCTTGAATCTGCTCTCGCAGGGGACAAACAACCAAACATATCGAACCAAAGTGAAAGACAGAGTTGAAAAAGCAGGAAGAGCAAAAGGAGTGGGTTCGCGAGGGAGACGCGAAGAACAGCCACAGTAGGGAAGTGAGTATTAGTCGTACCTATACTACTCACTGGACACGTTATTGCCTCGGTACCCCTTGAAACGAAAGCCACGCGTTTGGCGTTCGTTTCCTTTTTCTATTTGCAATTGTTAACGCGCACTTGAACACTTCTTTTGTTTTTGATTATTCCGCGCTGTGTTTTGCCTACAAATTTTTTTATTTATATATTCAAAATATTGTAGAGTTATTGTGGAAGATTTCATAAAGGATTTTCATGGCAATGTTGATTAATTAAATTACATTGATGACGTCTGATGTATATTTTCAAACTTACAGTGTATGTCATTCAGAACTGTATTTTATTCTCTGGATTGTGCTAACACTGAGTGAGTGTTGGTGTTTATATGTGAAAGTGTGTGACAAAGAAAGAAGAGATTTAAACATATTGGTATTTTTCATGTTTTCGTTATTATTCTTTTTTTTTTGGAAATATTTGGGCAAAGAAAAGATTTAAAGTGGTGTTCGGTATAGAGTGGTGGCGCTCACCCTTGACTCCTTACGCCATCTCGGAGTGATATCGAAGAGGGAGAGAAAGGGAAAGAGAAGTGAAAGAGTCAAGCAATAACAAGATAAGAAAAAAAACAACACCCGAGTGGAATATGTGCAAGTAGTGATTGTGATATTGTTGGAGATTTTAATTTTATTGATATTTATGCATTTTGCTTCCGGTATTTATTCCCTTTTCGATCAAATAATTGTAAAGAATACAATAAAAATTCGAGCAATTTTTCAAAATTGTTTTTATCTCCGTATACACATTTTTGTTTCATTTTCGGGTTGAAGTAAATTAATATGGATGTTACTGGTGGTATGAGGCCACTTTTTGGTGGATATCCCTTCCAAGGTAAGTGGAAAAAAATTCCTGCATTAATTTATTACATAATTTAATAAATTACATTATATTTCCTTCTTTTTATTAACATAATAATTCATATTAGTGTTATATCTCGTAATTTTTTTTGTTTCCTTTCTCTTTACGACGTGGAATGTTATTTACAAAATTGCCGTGTTCATTGAATTAGCTGTGATAAACTATAATAATCGCGCCACGAGCAAAATATTTTCTTTAATATACAAAATAAAAAAAAAAATTCAACCGAACGTATTATCAATCTGTGGTACGTTAATTTTTTATATATATAAACATATAATATTATGTGGAAGATTCACAGACATTTTCGAAATTGTTGATTACGGTAATTAGGCATTTTCACTCAGTCGTATCTTCGCATCTTCATATATATATATATAAATATATAAATATATAGTAAATGTGTATATATATATATATGCATAAAAGAATAAATGCGAGAACGAGTGTTCGTGTAAAACGTAAACATAGTAATTATGCGCTGCAGCATACGCGCGGGCGCACGACCGCGAGGGACAGGATGATACCGGTGGCACTGTCACGTAGAAAGGGTAGCTAATTCGGCTAACGATCAGGACTTTATACTCGTTAAACTCTGGAAATGACTGAGCACGCCCACCCATAAGCATAACTTCTCTAATTTTACGCCGCTTAAGAGTAGAATTTTTTTTTTTATACTGTTGAGATTTTTTAGTCTATTTAATATTTTATTTTTGTCCATTTCTAATTCATTTATCAAAAATATTTTATAGATTTTTATTTATTCAATGAAGAATTGTTATTCATCAATTTTATTGACAGATGGCAGAATATATTGCGATTGGAATAAAATATTTTGGAATGATATAAAGATTTTAATTTGGTTTGGATAGAATGAATTTTTATTTTGTTTGGGTGTTGTTGAGGGCATTGAAAAATGTGTGTTATTGAATTAGTGTTCGTGACCGGTTTACTTATTTGAGAATGCGGATGATGAGGTAGAATGAGGAGAATTTTAGTTCGAGTCTTGAGAACTTGATGTTGGGGGCGTTGGACTTGTAAATTAATAACGCTAACCCTTAGATTGAGTGAAGTTATGAGGGAAAATGAAAAATTATAATGTGTTCAAGATGAAAGGGTGCTGGGAATGTTGACGTAATTAGGACAAAAGATTTTAGAATTTAATTATTTTCGTCATTGAAAATTATAAAATCAATTAATTTAAAATGGTACTTTATAAGTTTCATTGCTGTTATTGATGATTGATCATTAAGGGATTGAAACCGAACGGTCAGTGACTGTAGAAGTTTTTTTTTATTGTAATATGCTGAAAAGAATTTATTAAAAATTGATATTCATCAATTGAAAGTAAAATTGAATGCAATGCCAATTGCATTTTGCCACAGGATAACTGAGGAATTTATGATATTAAACAACATTGGTAGTGAAGCGCCACAAGACGCGAGTTTTGTCATGGCTGTCGCTAATTCGCACCATGAAAATTATATTTTCAAAGGGTCGGAAATAGTTAGTGGCTTTACCTGAATTTCGACGAACAGGTGAACCTTTTGGTAGTCGGTTAGATACTTTTGTCTACTGAAAAATTGA
This sequence comes from Meteorus colon, assembly GCA_030523085.1. Taxonomy (NCBI): domain Eukaryota; kingdom Metazoa; phylum Arthropoda; class Insecta; order Hymenoptera; family Braconidae; genus Meteorus; species Meteorus colon. The sequence goes on from JAPYZH010000422.1 coordinate 45,002, forward strand.
AAATACATTTGTTTAACTAACTTGACGATAACAAATTTATCTTTTGACGTTGAATTGAGGTCCGATAAGTTCATTAATCTTTGTCTAGTCGAAGTCGAAGATAATTCAACATGAGAGAAAATTTCATATAAAAATTAATTTATTTCTTCTTTTATTATTGATCTTTTTTTTCTTATCTGTTACAAATGTTTACTACAGGCCAGGGGCGAATGAATCAGTTAGGCGGTGTCTTCATCAATGGTCGACCACTACCAAATCATATTCGATTAAAAATAGTGGAAATGGCAGCCGCCGGTGTGAGACCATGTGTTATATCACGACAACTTCGTGTTTCACATGGATGTGTATCCAAAATACTCAATAGATATCAAGAAACTGGATCAATCAGACCTGGTGTAATTGGTGGAAGTAAACCAAGAGTTGCAACGCCTGAAGTTGAAACAAAAATCGAAGAACTGAAACGCGAAAATCCGGGAATTTTTTCTTGGGAAATTCGCGAAACTTTAATGAAGGTAATTTTTTTTATTATATAACAAAATATTGAATATTATTTATTTATGTACTGTGTTAAATAATAATTGAAAGAATTTAATCTTCTGTCGCACGAAGAGTTGAAAAAAAAAACATTGCGAGATGTAATAAAGGTGTTGAGTCTTCGAGACAGGATAAATTTTCAATAATATCTTCCGGCTAGCGATTGACCCCAGCACGTTCACGTCTCTCTTTCATCTTTCTTGTTTCCATTATTCTCCTTTGTCTTTCTCGCTTTCTCTCTTGTTCGTCGGCGAAGCGCGTCGTGTAGTCTCGCCCGCGTATAGGCGGGCACTTATGTATCTCTCGCTGCGATCACACTGAATGGGATGCTTTTTAATATTGCGCACAAGGCGGGTATGAGCTGAGTTGGGGTACGTGAAGCGCCTTGGGCGACTCGCGTGTCCTCTAATACACCATTCTGCCCGCCGTCTACACCCACACTCTTCATTGGCGTACGTCTTTGATCAAATCACGATTATATATTTATTTCTCATATCTTGCAATAGCGCGATAATAGATTTAATATTTCATTTCAGTTGGTAGAAACACTGGAGATTATTTTTATATATTTTATAATTTGAATTCATTTTTTTTTTATATCAGTAAAGATAATTTAGAATACTTTTTGAAGAACGGCAAATATAACTGGACAGATATTGGAATTTGGATATTAAATAATAAAAGACACTGTTGTCATACAAAGAAAAAAATAATTCTGCCCACATAGAAGTACATCACGAAATAATAACAATTACAACATCTTCATCTTATTCTCAACAAAATTCTCCAAATAAATCTTCACAATTCTTCTTCACACATTAAATAAAACGTCTTTTTAAAAATAACAACAATTACGAAACCCTTCACCAACAAAAAAAAATCACAAAGCCCACAAAACATTCACTTACATCATCTACACAACCCTTTCTTCCTGTCTTACTCCAACAACAAAAAAAGAACAATTCTCTCACCAAAACCTCCCACAAGTCCATTCATTAATTCTATCCCTCCCACAAACTTCACTTCGATCAATTAATTCCTCTCACCTTTCTCTCTTCCACAATCTACAACTTCAACAAACTCTTATTGAATATAAAAAAAATATAAAAAAATTAATAACCACACTAATTACACAGATATCCAACAGTCATTAAATTTCAATCAAAGAAACTAAAAGAAAAAATTTCTATACATTCATACATTAATAAGTGAATTGCTTGCTATTATATTTCCATTATTTTTCATACTCAAACGTATTATATTCAACGTGTCCGATCCACTGTCTGTGATAAAGAGATAAATTGCAACGGGAGTAAAAAAAGTTGACTCGTTCACTGAAAACGCAATATACGCGCCGTTGCAAAATAGAGGTATAGATATACACATAAAGTATTGAGGCAATATATACACATATACACACATTTATATATATAAAAGAGTTTTGAAGCACGAGGAAGAGAGAAAGATACAAGCAGCGACCGTGGTCGGCATTAATACGGCATTTAATGCTGGAAGAGGGCGTTCCTGGTGCCCGCGTAGTCCCCTCGAGGCTCTTTTCTCCATCTCTCTTTCCCTGTCATCGCCCCGAATATACACACGTGTATACATATATTTTATACACACGCATCATCAAAGGTGTGTGCAGAGTGGAGAGAGCTTCTCGCCAAAACCTTCTCTATATCTCGTATAAACCTTCTTACTTATTTTCAATCTTATACTCTACAACTTATTTCTCGCGCTTCCTTTTTTTTTTCGCCGATGGAGATGTAAACTACTGAGACGCAAGCTGTATCGTTATTGTTTCACAGATAACATACGATCGAAGATCTTCACGATGAGATACCTATAAATGTGATAGAATCTTCAATCTTTGTGCGCGTCATCGACCGAGATTTCAATAATATTTTTTTTCTTGTTATTTATTTCTTTTTCTTTCCGGGAATTTTTTTCACGATTTTTACCGACACTTATCTATATAAACGTGTTATTGCGAGCTTTGATTTGTGAGTGTGTTTGTGAAATATGTGTTGTTAGGTTGAGTGCGCAGTTTCAAGTTGGAGGAATATTTAGTTTGCATTCAATCGCGTTTTCTGGCCTCTCGCGCGCACGATACAGCTGCACGTCGATATATTTCGCGGTTACTAACAAGGGAGATCGATTGAATGCGATAGGCTTAGTGTACTTCCGGGGATATTATGAAACAGTTGAGAAAAAAAAAATAGGAATTGAAATGATAGATTAAATAAATAGAAATATAAATGAACACACGAATGGATCAATAGTGAATCCATCATAATTTTTTTGGCTATCGAATTCTTCAATTTCTACGTTTTCACTGTAATTTATGTTCGCATATTATAAATTTCTTGATTACTTATAAAATGTTTTACATGTAGATGCGAAAAAATAATTATCCTGTATTAATATCCTCAAATATTTTCCGCGTATTACAAATGGAAAAAATGGATTTTATATGGATTGAAAATAAAGAAATGTTGCAAAAGAAAAGCGAATATTAAAAGATAGCTAAGATGATATGAAAAATAATGATTGTCGATCCATCAAACGGCTTTTAACGAGGCGTGGCGGACTTTATTTGTGCAGGAGGGCTTCTCCGATCCGCCGAGTGTCAGTTCCATTAGTCGGCTGCTGCGCGGAGGGAGACCGGGCGACGACGGCAAGAAGGATTACACTATCAATGGCATACTGAGTGGTGGTAAGTGTGTCCGTTGAATCGTTATAACATCGATGTTGGTCACGGTGTGCACCGGTTTATGTATCGCTCACTGCGGCACACGGCCAATAATATCCGCTATGTATATATGTATGCATACATAATATAATATCTGCATACGTATTTATATGAATGCTTGCTTTATATATGCCGCGATATTTTGTGCATGCCAAATGATTTTTACTTATCTTGATGTTCTGTGCATTGACTTTGCTTCTGTTCACTCAGATCTCGCTATATCTTTTCATACAACTTCATACGAGTCAATTAAAAATCGTTACAAACAACTCTGCACATTTTTCCAATCATTTGATTTATTTATTTATTCTCTTTTTTATTGATTACAAAAATACTGAGATGCTTTTTTGATGGGTGGGATTAGGTGAGAATTATAAAAAAAATTGTATGGGTAAAAGTGATTTCGATTGATGTCATTTTAAATTACATGACATTTTGGTCTTCACGAATTTATTGAATATAATGGATTGATAATTTTGCTCATTGCAATTATTGACGAAAAAAATATTTAATTGTCGTATTCATTTACAATAATTTTTTTGTGGTAAAGAAAATTATAAAACTATTAGGTTGGTTGACTAATTATCATTTGAGTAGCAGTGTTATGAGTATTATGTGCCCTTAAATATATTTGACATGTGTTCAGTCACCTCATGCATTTTAATATTAAATACATGCATGTCGTTATGTTATGAGTTAAAAGATTCCAAGTTCCATGATAGTGTATATGTGTTACAGCTTATAGAATACATGTACACACGATTATATATATATGAAAGCAAAAGAATGATAGAGGCGAAGAGATGCACACACATGTACGAATGGTTACATATACACACAGCAAAAATTTAATCTTCGGTGGGCGTGAGCAGGATTAGTCCGGTTGCCCACACGTCCGACAAACGGATTACAGAAGTGTCAATATCTTACGGGGCCACGCATTATCTGTCTTTCTTTTTTATTCGAGCTTGTGAAACTCTTTCTTTTGCCTGATCTTCACCTTTTTTATTTTACGTCCCTCTTTGCAATTTTTGAATTTCACAAATAAGGAAGGCGAAATGTTTGATGAAAATTTTTAAGGACTTGGAGAATTTATTATGTATGTGACTGAAGGAGATGAAATTAATTGGAGAATTAATATCAAGAAGAAATGTGGAAGGAAAACTCAGGCCAATGATGAACAAATAAATTTTGTTGACAATATATCAATAATAAATAATCAATTGACAGAGATAAACAGATGAACAAATTAATCAAAAATAATAAAATGAACATGTGAAAAATTGATCGGAGTGGAATAAAAAAAAAGTGTTTCGAGTGGACACTCAACAAGATCGTGGAATGTGTTTTTGGAAGTCATGTCAGAAAAGGTGTGTTGGAATCTTGTAGAGCATATCGGATCCCACATGAAACAGCCTTTAAGAAGCCATGTACACAAAAACAAAAAGAAGATACCAAGAAGGTTCCACCGTCGCACACTGACCACTCAGATACCTTCAAGAAAGAACGATCGAGTGAGGACACCGCACTCTGCGATATTCACATACGTTTATGTATATGTGTGTGAGCACGTCAGAGAATATGTGAGGAAAGAGTCAGAGGCAAAAGTCTCAATAGTTGAGCGGGACCGTTGTGGTACCGCTGAGAGCACGAGCTTGCGCTCATACGCAAGTAAGAGAAAGATAAAAAGTACCTTGGCAAAGAAAAAGGGAGAAAGAAGGCCGCGCAAGAGTCCCGCGGAGATCAAACGCACCGCCTGCCACACGTCAACAGTGGTGCTCACTCTTCACCCTTTCAATATATATATATTTATATATATTTATAGCACATACTCAAGATTACACTCAAGAATTTCTTCACAACGCCATAACGCAATGTGGTCGCCCCCATTCAATTTTATAGTCGTTCTCAATTGCTGAATTCATTCATTTACGTTTGAACACTCTCCATGTAAAATTGTTATTTTTGTAATTAGAATAATTAATGAGAGAATGAAAAAACGTGATTGGGACGAAAATATTTTCGATCCTTTCCTCCAAATGATATTCATGAAATGGAAGATTATGAATTTTTTATTATTATTTTGCATTCATTATTTATATTTTGTTCCCAAATAGGCAAAATGTATTTTCAACAAATCTCTCATGGATTCTTCTTAAAATTTAAAAGGAAAAATTATTATTCTACTGTGTTTTCGATTTACAATTAATGATTAAAAGTTAAAATTACATTATCAACTCAGTTACATGACTAATACAATTAGTAACTATTCATTATCACATTCCTCGAGTTTATGGTGTAATTTGTCTTTTATTACTCACTCTGAAAACCGATTTCCACAGTAACTCATTAAAATTCTTGTTGATTGTTTGAAACTATCATTAAGAAATATATAAAATTATTAATCTAAACAAATCTCCAAACTTATTTTCTCAATGTTTTCATGCACCAGCATAAAACTTTTCAAATATAAAAATAAAAGTAAATTCAGAACAAAATTAATTACAAATTCAAATACAATTTGACAAATATTCCAACAATTCATTCAAACAATCTCCCAATATCTTGAAAAAAAAATCAATTCCATGAATTTTAATTAATTTAAAGTAGAAACAAAATAAAATAAAGCAAAAAAATAGAAGAACTATCAACATATATATGAAAAATATCCACATGTGTATATGAATAAACGATAATATCTGGATTTGGATGTATCGATGAAAATGATGATGAAGGCGAGAGCACCTCTGAGTGGGTTTTACTTCTCGCGGACGCGATCCACGAGAGTGTAAGAGTAAGACAAATAAAGAAGGAAGTTAAAGCAAGAGACAGAGAGAAGTGTGTCGGCTAGGTATAGGTGTCGGCGTCCGAACAAGAAATGACACGTAGCCTGTGGCTTTCTTATTCCTTCTTATTCCCTTCCTTTGGCCTCGGCCGCGCCGACGAGGGATTAGCCTAATGGGTCCTGGCCACCCCCTTGACTTCACCCACCCTCCTCTCTTGCGCTTCTTTTTTTATTCTTTTTTATTCTCAACCTCCCTCACATTCTCATAAATGTATGTATACACATTCCATCTAAAGATGTATACCGTCGCTTCTTTCGAAGCTCATGCTTATAATATTATATGTATATCCATCTTGGTGTCCATCTCACCACGTTCTCCACTTTCATACTCATATTTATGTGTGTGTGCGTGTCTGTATAGTCATTTTTCTGTGTACGAATTAATTTTGAATCTGAAGTTATTGTTAGATTGATCTGAAGTCATGATGAATGGGGATTAATTGTTTATAGTAATCAGAGCTTTGTGAATTAAATGAATTTTCTAGCTTTTTAATTGAAATTAAATTAAAGAATGAATGTGAATAGGTTTTTAACTGTAGAGAGAATTAATTGGGATTGGATTCCTGACAATTATTATTTGTCAATAGTAAATAGTGAAAAGAATTGTTTTTAGATTATGAAATAATTCTCATTCTATTATATTTTCAACACTTCCTAATTTGTCATTGTTTATTCAATACTGCAGTATTATTCTCACGGAAATCTGCAACATGACTTTTTCAAAATACCAATCAATGAAAATACGTTGATAGAAAGTAGACATTTTATTTTATCAATGAAAAATTTATTTTGTAAGAATGAGGGAGTTTCAATGCGTGGGTATAGACTGCGAAATAAATAATAAGAGTATGAGGTTATACATATGTATTTAGCAGTGGAAAGTGTGGGAAAAAATATATGTGGGAGGATGTGGTGGATGCGTCGATTCAATTTAAATTTACACGGTCAATCGTTCATTCAAGAATGGGTGTGGACTACTGAATTCATCGTTAAGGCTTTTATTTATACCACATCTGATTGAGTTGATGGAGAGTGCCCATATGAATATGATAAATATGTTGTAGAATTGATGCCTCTATTTTCAAATTCAATATATATTCTATTATGTATAAATATATATGAATGTATTTAAAGAAGTTAATCAAACCCAACGAAATACATGGACAAATTCTGCTCTAGTCACTCTTCAAGATAATTTATTCGTTGGATGTTTTTTTTGTCATTCTTCTTTTTTCTTTATCATTAATTGTTATATATCCTTTTTTTTTCTGAGTGTTGAAGAGCGATAACGAGTGAAATCGCGAGGGTGTAGAGTGCTATAATAGTGTTTTGACTGTATCACGTTGCAAACGTGTCGAATTGGTTGCTCAAACCGGCGCCATCTACTAGACCAGGGCTATATAAATGCTTACTTACTTGTTCTTGTCACGTAAGGACTTTATATAAATTAAATTCTCTAAGGTAAAATTTTTATCTGCAGCCCAACTCTTTTTTTTGTTTTTTACTTTCAATTTTTATACTTTTTGTCGTTAATTTGTGGTTGGAGTTCAACGAGATAGCGATACAAACTCCAAACGTGTATTAAAATAATTCTATCGTGGAGTTACGTAATGTTTTATCGCATAAAGTAATTTTTTTTCACATTACATACAATTAATCGTTACCTGCACATAAGAACAATTAAAATTGACATTTTCATCCTCAAAAATAATAATTCCCAACCTAAATTAAAGATACATATAATAACTATACATAATTTCCCCACTCGAGTGTACCGGAAACATCAACTCAAAAACACATTTTCAGGACCACCATAGTCGCCATTCATTGTACTGTAACACCATTTACAGTAGTGAAACTTGGTTGACATTTTATTCGACAAGGACTTGACAATACTGAGGTCCAACGAACACCACACACCCCAACATCATGCCCACCATTCTTCAATGATTTGAAGCGACAAAACCATTATACTTCTGCATCAGCCCATTGATAATTTCCCAATACACACACACATATATATACATATGTATATACAAACGTGTTACAACCTGAAAAATCACGAAAAGTTGACTATTTCACCTACTTGGTGGTATCATGTGAAAAATAAAAGGGGCGTTGTGTTCATTGGCTCTCACCGGGCGTTGACAGGAACTCCAACCGATTTGATATTCTTTCCACTACATATATATATATATATATATATATATTCATGTATGTTTGATGCCAAATGCCGACATGGAGGTTTTTCCATTGTCATGACTCGCATTTTCTCTGTGCATTTGTTACCATTTAGGGAGACCTCACACACACACATTCGTACCAGCAGTCGTCAAGTTGGAGCAAGATGAAAGAACAAAATAAGAGAAGTCAAAGAGAAATAGATGCGAATGAGTGGTGTTGAGAAGAGAGAGGCAAAAATGAGATGAAGAAGCTGGAGAGTTTAGATTTATAACCCAGCGGCACCTTTTTCCAGGCGCTCAACTCAAAAGAACGTAATTCGACACGCGGAAAGACTCAAAAAGAATGGTGGGGTATATTGAGAGAAGCGGGAAAGAGGAAGAAAAACGTTTATAGTGTTATAGTGAGACTACTTGGGTGACAATCCAGTTTTCCGTAATTCGGAAGGACCACACGTAAACCACTAGAAACTGCGTGGACAGTAGCTCTCCAAGCAAGATAAATGTTTGAATTGTGTTGAAATGCTTTTTTTTTGTCTTTCTCTTGGTCTTCTTAAGCTGTTTTGTTTTTTTTTTTCTTTCTTATTTTAAAAACGAATTAGGAGACGTGAGAATTAATTTTTAGAATGTCTGAATGTTATGAAGGTTATTTATGTTTTTGGAATTAATTCTATGATTGGGAGTTATGAATAGTTGATGCGACTTTAATTCTATAGAGTTGGCAACATCTTTCAATATTTAATTATGGAAAGTATTTATCATGTACTGCTTTGATGGTATTGCAATTTTTTTTATTGTTCTATTATTCTTTTGTGGCTGTACTGTTTAAGAGTTAATTGTTTCAATCGTGAGTCGATTAGCATCAATATGAAAGACGAATGTGAATGAATATATTGATCGATAATATATGTGAGATTGCAGTTGCTGATTAATCCAACTCTTCTTCATTGGTATATACTCTATGTATGACATGGCATATTTTTATGAATGACGTTCATCGTTCGATGACAATGAAGATTAAGTATGTATAAGTGAGAACGAGGAAGCGTGAAGCGTGAAAGAAAAGAAAATAAATAAATAAATAAATAAATGTTTTTTTATTCATATTCTCTTTCTTCATACAATTTCATGGCATACATATTCGTTTAAATATGGTGTCGACCATCTAATTGATTACACGCATATTTTTACGCGATTTATTCAGACAATTGGACATTCAATATATATTTTTATAAAGTTTGTCATGATGATACAATATTTTGTAGGAGAACAGAGAGTATAAAAAATAATCTTGTAAGTTTAGTGGTAGGATAATTAATGGGAATTTGGAGAAAATTCAATTGTACAAATATATTGGGCAACTACTATCGATTGATAAATCTATTCATTAATTTAACGTTTCATTTTTTTTCTTACATATGCAAATAAAAAAATAATACACGAGAAGAAAGAATAATCAAGAGAAAATGTTGAAATGATATTTAACACTGTGAAAATAAATTTGCAAATGAATTTGAAGATGAAAGATAATCTATAGAGTATTTCATCGAGTGCCGCCCTAAAGGTGAAAGGGGAAGGTGTAGTCGAGAGAGTTCTCTCATTACAACTTCAATATATGGACCTCTAAACGATCACACCCTAAAGATGTTTTATTTTTTTTTCTTCATTTTTCATTCGTTTTATTTTTATTCTTTATTTTCTCTTAATTCGTTTATTCTTTTTTATTCTCGTTTTTTGCATCGTCCTTTCGTTCATTCTCTTTTCTCTTTGGTTGTGAGACGGTACAAGGGAAAAAAAAAGAATATAACAACCGCATCAAGACTACGCAACAGTGGGAATATACGAGTAACAATCGACCTCTGACATTACTCACAGAATTATGAGCCAATGGCACATTGTCTCTGACTCTTCTCAAAAATTCAAATTTATCTTCACACAATAGTAAACATTTCTTTTTTTTTTCTCCAGATTGAATCGATACAATATAAAGAAAAATTGATATTTCAAAAATGAATAATAATTATTTTTTTTCCACTAGAAAAAAAAAAATACTCGAGAAATAAAAAATGACAAAATTTCAGATCAAAGACATTGAGAAATGTGTTAATCCTCGTGTAGAATTGTATATCAATCGTGTCACTATTATATACACTTAGGACATTTGACAACCGGATTAACATAAATTTTCAGTTGGAAAAAAAAAGGAGAGAATGTAAAGAAAGGAGAAATAACACACTCGTCGGCGGTCCCTCACTTTTTTTTCCCCTCTGACGAGCGCGACGATTATGATAAACTGAAGATATGTGAGATGACACTGCACAGTAGAAAATGCGTCAGGAATTGAAATGTCGATCTTACTAATAAATATAATACACCATGGAGAAAAAAAAAAGTTAATAATCATCCCTGCATACAAATACTCGAAATGAAAAAAATACTTCTGATGTGAGAACTATTCAGATACTTCAAACAAGAGCAAACACACAAAGAATGAAATTTTCTCTCCAGGGAAAAAGAATGAATAAATAAGTGAAAAAATACATTCCAATCTCTATTGAAATAAAATAGACCAGAACAACCGAAAACAAAATAAAATAAAAAAAAACCAAATAACCAATTCACTTTTCTTTCATAATCAAAAAAGAAATTTCAAGATCAAATCATTCCTGAATTCATTTCTCTCCTCTTTTACACATCATTCAACCCACATATCTTTTCCTTCTTCATTATTCCTCACAATTTTTTTAACCTGTTCGAGAATCATTTTCTGGTACTGTCGCTCCTGATATATACAAAACGATATATGTGCCTTTGGCGGCATTGGTTACATCTTGCGAGCGACAATCAGAAGAATAGAAAGAATGGTCTGACGGACAAGTTGCATCTCACCAATAATACCCGGCGGTTCCTTTAAATTCTTGTCACCTCTTATGGACACTTTTCTCTCTCTGTATTATTGCATGTCTTGTCTTCTTCCTCTTCTCCACATCTACCATATACATATATATATAAAACATCTCGTTTCAACCAAAGCCAAGTCCAAGTGCCGACCAAAATCTATGTTTGGCAATATTTCACAACGCACGCCCGTACTACACAATGAAATGTCACATATACCTACATTTACACCTGTAGAATACGTTTGACACAAGATATATATATATATATTCTTTAGTTCAAACTTGCGCAATGTGCCGCCGTCTTTGAACTCTCTCCTTCTATTTTTTCTTTCGTATAGTTGTCAAAAGAAAAGAGAATAATAAAACAATATCAGACTGAAATGAATTTTTTTTTAATAGCACAAGGAAAAATAATGAATGAAATATCTCCTGCTATTTTTCGTCTTCTTTATTCAATTTTCTTCGTATTATCAACTTCCTACTGCTGTGAAATTATTAAGTGATATCTTTGTTTGTATTCTTTTCATGTATAATTACACTGAGTTGTAATTGAACAAATAGAATCATTTTTAATAGGAAGTTATTGATGTTGGACATAAAAAATTCATAGAGTTGTCGATACAAGTACAAGAATTTCTATATAAAACTGTTCATATAGTGAATGTATAAAATAATGTCAAAAGTCCAACCACATAAAATGCATTTCTCTTGCTCTTCCTCTCAACTATTGTTATATCTTTTCACCCGCACACTCGACCCGATTCCGCGGTGTGTGACTCTTTGACAAATGTGACGTGTCTCAAAGCGCAACAGCATCGGTAGAGGAAAAAGAAAAAAATATTGAAAAGAGAAGAAAAATGAAAAGATAAAAAGAAGGACGTAATATGTATACGAATAAAAGCGAGCACGTCAGAACTCGCACTTCAAAGGATATTATGCCGCTTGGGAATATTCGTCGCTGTATTCTTTACTTCCACCCGCGTTCTCACTGACTTTATTCGGACGCTAGATTCACGCTAGAGTCACGCTAGATTCACGCTAGAGTCACGCTAGAGTCACGCTAGAGTCACGCTAGATTCACGCTAGAGTCACGCTAGATTC
>JAPYZH010000423.1:0-56756 GCA_030523085.1 Meteorus colon
GACATTGAGAACTATTGAGAATTCCAACACCTGGAAATCCTTTACCAATCAATAATGAAGAATATAAATATCACATTTGTCATAGTTATTTTTTTCTTTCTTTTCCAACAGATATATCCCACCAATTATTGCAAAGTGTTGGAATTCTTGTGGAATATATTACAGAGTTGCACTAATTATTTCTCCACCACAATTGAATTTCTGGGAAATTTTTCCATCGTCAATATCTTGCCATAAAAATTGGATTTCGTCCATACATAAATCTCATTCTCTGTTGTAAAAATTCTCAAATTTTCATCATCAACAATAATTCTACAATTTCATTCACTACTTTTTCCTTTCCTGTTCCATTCCTCCCCTGCAAAATTCTAAACGAGCTCGTTATCGTCCTTGAATTGTCAATATGAACCGTATCCAATAGACAGAGTTTGATGATGACAATGAAATCAGTGTAGCCAGATCGTGCGTCAATTGTACCCCCACTCGTAATTTTGTGTATTAGATATTGGTTTCCATGAGCGTTAATTAAATCGCGTGATTTTTCTTATCTTCAAATGTTCAACATGTAAATGTGTGACTTCTTGTCTGTTCTTGAAAAGTTTTTCTGATGAAAATTCATTCAGAAACTGAAAATTCATTTTTTCGTTTTACTGAAATTTTTATATGAGTGTCTCTCATACTCTTCATTTCTTTTCTTTCTTTTTTTTTTCGAAAAATCTTCCTTGTGGACATGAGAATAATCTTCGTCATTGTGATAAGCGGAATGTGTTCCTCGTGGATGTTAAAAAGAAATAATCAGGTCAACCATCACGCCAAGAATATTTTATACATTGTAAAGTGCAGCGTTTTGATCATCGAAATAATTTTTCTTGTGTTCATCCAGATTCCATTAAAATAGTTTAATGAATTCCTCGAATAAAATTTCAAAAATGCAGAACAGATTGAAGTTGTTTTCCATTCACATTACACTCCCTCAATTCTCGACACTTCAGATTTGAAGAATTCGAAATATTATCACAACTATCAATGTTTTGTATCACAATTATACCGAAATGTAATAAACAGTGATGATAAAAGGACGAGAGAAGGAATATTTTATTAATCCCTTTTGTTTTCATATTCATGTTTTTCAGGTGTCGTTTGAAACAATGGCGCCGTGATCTTCCACCAACTTCTGTGATTATAACTTTTCACAATGAAGCAAGGTCAACACTGTTGCGTACGGTTGTCAGGTAACATCAATTACATTAAAAAAAAGGTTTTCATTTTTTTAGAAAACTTTGAATCGATCTATTTTATATTCAAGTTTTAGAAAATCAAATAAACTTGAACTAATGCAGAAAACATTGAAAAAATAGTCATCATATCATAGCAATTAATAATTACAGTAAAACCTCACGATGTTACGAATTCTTTCATTTGTACGACCTTTCGTCAGTCAACCCACAAAAAATAAGTCTGGACTACCTGAAGCCTTTTTTGCTTATCAAGTTTGTACAAAATGAGGCCCCTTTCACTTCTTTTCTATTTCGAATTGATTCGAAGATATCATAGGTCAATCAATGATCAAAATATATAAAAAATTAGATCAGACTCATTTTTCCTTTCACTAACACCTACATACATTCACACAAATAGACCCTTTCGGACCCAAGACACGCCCCTAATATTTTTACGACCCTTCACGATCTTACGCAGGTCCCAAAAATCGTAACATGATGAGGTTTTACTGTATAAAGTTTATATAAATAAGAAATAGACTCGCACCCATCAATTTCTCCGTGCATTGCACAAATGAGTAGAAAAAAATTAAATAAAAAATTCTCCAATACTCAATGCCCCTTCTGAGAATTGCCCAATGGTAGAAGGAAACTCAATCTCTCACCCTTTCCCTCTTCATATAGCCAATGGAATTTTCTAATCGTCATTCCATTGTGCCCGGCTAGCACCCATTACCCCCAAGCGCAGAGCGAATTATTCCATCCCCTCACACACTCAACACAGCTTTCACTGTCTTCCTTACTCCATTTCACTCTCTTCACGTATCCAACCACATTTTTTTCATTTTTTTTTCTCATCTATTTTTTTCCATCTTTCTTCATTCTTTTAATCTCACCTTCGATACCTCTTTCACCCCATGATACATAAATCATGAATTTTTCTCATAACCACCGCTATTAATTTACACATTTTTCATTCTCCACATCTCTCACATCATCATGCAAATGCAGAATGTATTTTATGCAGGACACCATCTGTTCTTTTTTTTTCCTTGTCCGTTACTGTTTCCCCTGTTTTAGTTTTCTTTTTTAAATATTCCAAACCATCTGCTATTCTTGCACTTCATTTATCATTTTCATCTTACTTATAATCATTTCGTTTTTTATTTCACAGTGTACTTAACAGAAGTCCAGAGCATCTCATCAAGGAAATAATTCTGGTAGATGACTTTAGTGATCATCGTGAGTATCTTGGAATATATAAAAAGAAAAAATATATTTATACATACATCACGTTTTATTCTCATGTTTTTTTTCTTTCCTACACGTTTTATTTCACAGCTGAAGATGGTGAAGAACTCTCTAGAATACACAAGGTACGAGTAATAAGAAATGAAAAGCGTGAGGGTCTTATGAGATCGCGAGTACGTGGCGCAGACGCAGCAACAGCAAATGTTTTGACGTTTCTTGACTCTCACTGTGAATGCAATGCCGATTGGCTTGAGCCCTTACTCGAAAGGGTTGCTGAAGATCAAACCAGAGTAGTCTGTCCTGTTATTGATGTCATAAGCATGGACACTTTTCAATATATTGGTAATATAATATTCCATAACAATTTTAATATTGCTTATGATTTTTTAATAATTAAAATTCGCCTTTCATAAAAGCTGGAAAGTTTTTGTTCTTTATATTTTTAGGAAATTTCTATTCGTAAATTTATCTGATACAAATAGAATTTTATCTCATGATCTTGTATGATTGTCTACCGGAATATACAATGAGAAAATTTGATAAGATGTGCAGAAGAAAAAATATAGAAGGAAACAGTGAGAAACTAAAGAAGAAAAAATAAAACTTCATCTCTTGACATTTCCAGGAGCATCAGCAGATCTTCGGGGTGGTTTCGATTGGAGTCTTGTTTTTAAATGGGAATACTTGAGCCAAATGGAAAGACAATCACGACAAAAAGATCCAACCCAAGCGATAAGAACACCAATGATTGCTGGCGGACTCTTTGTCATCGACAGAGGATATTTTGAAAAGTTGGGGAAATACGATACACAGATGGATGTTTGGGGCGGTGAAAATTTAGGTAAAATCGCGTTCACTTCACAATTAATGATACAATAACATGAATAAAATAATTATCTATATTAAATATTCATATTCAATCACAACCAAAATTTTAAAATAAAAACAAACGTAGAAAATGCGATTAATCCGAACTTGGAAAAAATCATTCAAAATTATCAACGAGACTTAGAATTCACTAACTCTCATCAACTATTTCCTTATTCTCTTCCAAAGGTATATCAAAAGGTTTATTATCATAAACCAAATAAACATTGTTAAATAAATTGTCTAACCAAATTTAAAAGTTTTTCAAACTGCTGAAACTAATTCTAATTCATTCAAAAATATCCATGAAATTACTCACAATATTTAAATTCATATTCATAATAATATTTCAAATACAATTTCAGAAATTTCCTTCCGCGTCTGGCAGTGCGGTGGTAGTTTAGAAATTATCCCATGTTCGCGTGTTGGCCACGTATTTCGAAAACGTCATCCGTATTCGTTTCCCGGTGGAAGTGGAAACGTGTTTGCAAGAAATACCCGACGTGCTGCTGAGGTTTGGATGGACGACTACAAACACTTCTATTACAACGCAGTACCTCTCGCTAGAAATATACCCTACGGAAAGTAAGTCAGATAATATATGTACAAAATTTGTGCACACGCAAAGTTTTCTCACAACTTTGTCCCTCTGTACATGTACTAACCACACACGAACTGAATATATAAATTCATATGTATATATATCGTTGTTTGAATTGCATAAATTCATTCCAAACTATTATTGTTCAGCATACAGGACAGAATGGAGTTGAAGAGAAAATTGAATTGTAAACCATTTAGTTGGTATCTCAAAAATGTTTATCCGGAATTGGTAATTCCCACAAGTGAGGGTGGACCCGGTGGCGCTTTGAAACAGGGCAATGCATGTTTAGACAGTATGGGACATTTACTTGATGGAAATGTTGGTCTCTATCCATGTCACGATACTGGTGGAAATCAGGTAAAATAATTCACTAAAATTTTACAATTTTAATTTCAATAATTGGACGATTATAAATCAATTAATCAAATATTTATTCTTCTTCCATTGTTTACAATATAAAATATTGAATTAAGATCATTTGAAAAGCAAAACGTAAAGTTTCTAGAAGTGCATACTTTCTAAAATATGCAAAGAATTGAACCAATACTCGGAATATTCGACCCCGAAGTTCCTTCCTAACTTTTTGACCTGATACTTTTCACTTTCCAATTCAATTCAATCATACTAATCAATTCAATTAGCCTATTAATGTACCAATATTCTCATACAATTGTTTTTCTCCATTCCAAAACCACTTTAGTACCACTCAGTCCTATTAATAATAATAAAATTAATTTATTATATTTGTCAAGATGAGAATAAGTGAACACGAAATATTTCTTTATAACTAATTGGTACAATTAATTTTGTTTCATCAGGAATGGAGTCTAACCAAGGACGGATTGATAAAGCATCATGATTTATGTTTAACATTGCCAATGTATGCCAAGGGTACAACATTGCTAATGCAAATGTGTGATGGTAGTGAAAATCAGAAATGGCGTCATCTTGAGGGTGGTCTTATAAGACATTCAAGAATTCCAGTTTGCATGGATTCAAGATTTCATGCACAACGCGGTATTACAGCTGAAAAATGTGACTCAAGCACGCAGTCACAGCGGTGGCATCTCTACAATCACGGCCATTAGTTTTATTAGTATATACTTTCGAATAAACAACAAAAGAAAATGAATAAACAACTTATATATATAAAACAAAAAGCCAAGGTAACGAAGAACAAATAATGAGCAGATACAAAACGAATTAGATTATGTTAATATGTTAATGTGAAAATAATACTCAAACATGATTTAATTGTATGTTAATAGCTCATCGAATTGCGAATAATGAATTGAAGAAGAATTGACAATTTTTAGTCAACAATAATTGAGATAATTAATTTTTTTGGATGGTAACAATTGAACCAGTCATTTCATGTTAATGCGATCTCGATTAGCAGTAATTTGTGTCGGACATTCATTTATAATGTCAAATCTATTGTATGTATGTCGCCTAATTGCGTATTAATTATCTGTTATTGAGTATACACCCGCGAATTGAATGATCATAAATCAGAAATATTGATATAGATAGCCATCAAGTTTATAAGCGGTTTTAATAATTCATTGCCAGTGTAATCATAAATGATTTGCAATTCTAAATTTATGTGAAATTTTTTTTGAACAATTTATATACAATATTTATTATATATTCATCGCTACAATCAACAAATGAAAAGGCAGAACAAAAAAACCGAGTAATTAATGAGACAATTTTTATATATTGCAAATTATTTCGATAGTGAAATCGAGACTCTAAAGACTTTTTTAACGCGATGTATATTTAAAAAAAAATAGTATGTCAAAGGAATAGAGAAAAATATAGATCAGCATCTTCCGTTTTAGATTTTTTGCTAGTCTTATATATTTCAACTATGTAAATATTGGCATAAATAATTGTATTCCTTTATTCTATTAAAAGAGAATTTTTTACATATAATACGAATCAATTCCATTCCTCCACTTTTTTGATATTACTCCAAAATCAAATATTTCCATCGAATTATCTTCCAATATTTTTAATCAGTCTCGTGGATTACCATGAAACAGCTACCTTGTGTTCATGTACGAATCTTTATTTTTTAAAATGTCATAGTATATGCGTGTATGCAAAACAATATAATTCGTCAATTGAAATTCACGCAGAGATTTATTTTTATATATGATGAATTAATGTACTTATTGCTTCGTTGTGTGCAATATAAGTACTTTTTCCAATGTAACAAGTTATTTATAAATAAATATATCGTATATAATATTAACCCAGGTAAAAAATAAAACTGTGAGAAGAATAAAATCACCAAGAATATTCTGGTTAATTTTATTCTCTCATTATAAAGTGAGAATCATTATCAAATGCGATTCTGCTCAGCAGATTGATAGCACATCAAGTTTATATTGTACAATTACGTTATGTTGAGAAGCTAAAATAAAAGGAACTATGAAGCTTCATCAACTGCGAATTGGATAAAAATAAAAGAAATGTTAGCACGAGAAGGAAAAAAGCGATATTGAAAACAGATATAGAGAAGTAATTAATCAAATATTTGGTATAAGCCTTTATAGAGATTAATGATTAATTTATCAAAAGTTAATTATGCGCTGCGATTCTTCATATATATTTTTTTCTCGGAAAAAGATTTAAATCTGTGATGATTTTGTCCACCCGAGCGTCAGTGGTCCGATAATTAGAGGTAGAGAGATAGAGAAATGGTATAGTAGTGATGAAGAGATTTAATGTGGGAAAAAAGAAAATATGCGCCCGCTTTTTAATAACGTTAATGCGCTTATCATATCCAATCGACGCATGACGGGCTTGGCATGATGGAAAATTACATAATCGCAATGTACATATGAGCAAATTACGATATAAATATTAGATTAATAAATTATAAACGACTATATACGTACTATCATATGAAATGAAAGAAAAAAAAAATCAAGCAAACAAAGCAAAATCAAACATCGATTATGTAAAATGTAATATAAAAAATGGCGAAAATTCATTGTGTTAATGAAAATTCAGACGAATAAATAAAGTGAAACAAAAATAGGGGCTAAAAACATTCGAAACAAATATCAACGTCTTAATTAATTTGTATAAAATCATAATTCATGTTTATCAATATCATATTGATAAATTATCAAAATAATGAATTTGATAGGAACTGCTAATCAAGATGCTAAAAAAATCAATAATGAAAACATTTGTGTTATTCAATATTTTGCAACTGTAACATATAACGATGTGTGTAAGTCATTAATATTATGCGTATAGTATTTGAAACGAGAGGAAAAAAAAGATAAGAGAAGATAATGGTAAATAATAGGGGGAGTTTTTTTTTTTAATAAAACATGAATAAATACAAATGTGTGTTGGAATTTATTTACTATATCACAATCATTTTCACTTATTAACAATGCTAGACTTCTTCTTCATTGCTTTTTTCACTTTTTTCTTCAACTCGTCAATGTCTACATCATTTTTACGTTTTTGCGAATCAATATTAGTTGATGTTGTAGTTGGTGTTTCATCATTTGATGGTAAGAACGATTGTGCACGTCGTTCCTCTCGCTTCTTCTTTGCTTCTTCATGTTTTGTATCAACACGTTTTTTCTGTTTAGCTCTTTTTTGCTCTTGAGTTAAGAAATATTCACCACTTGCCATTTCTTTATCAATTTTCCTTTCTTGTTGTGGTGGTGGGAACGGTGTATATTCTGGTTTCACCTTTTTATTCTTCGGTTGTTTCCTCTTTGATGTATTTTTCTTTTTATATACTGGTAAAAATCGTGCCCAATTTGTTTCTTTCAACTTTGGATCTTTCTCAAGTTCACGCATTATCATCAATGTTTTGACATTATAAATTGGATGTATATTATTCATTGTGTCTTCAGCAATTTTACGAACTTGTTTCAATCCTTTATAAGGACCCAATGCAGCAACAGTTTGTCCTTGTACGAGAATATAACATTTTGTCAATATTTCAATAGCTTTGAGTGTGCAACCATTAGGGCCAATCAATCGTTGTCGCCTTTTAAAAAATTTCTCTTTGTTTCTAACTAGTGATGATATTCTTATTATATCAGACGATACACCATCTTCAAGAACTCGAATTGCTTGTTCATATGGCACTGATCTTGCCAATAGTTTTATAAGTTCTCTTGCTTTAATTATAATATATGGATCCCATGTTTTTCTTGTTGTCCTTACGGTCATACTGCCCTCAATTAAATCCAATTCAGCTTTTACTCCATGGCCATCCAGTGCTTTCTGTATAAGTGGCCATGATTCAGACAAATATTTTTCTCTATATTTCGGAAAAAGAACAGCAAATGAACTTTCTTCTAACAAACGATGTGGATTGTCTTCAGGTTTGAATTCAGGTAACTTCATTAACTGAGCATCTTCAATTGGTCCATTAGGCAAGTTGCTCTCTGTTTCCATGTCCGACATGATTGATTCTGTCAAATTTGTAAACAATCGATTCTTTTAATAGTTTATTATAAATAAAAGATTGTAAGTGATTTGTATTCATGGAATAAATATTATTCGCATAATTTTTAAATAGTGGCAGTTTCTCATTTAAGTCTTTAAGGAACATTCGAAATCTACGAAGTATGAAATTAATATTCCACTATGAAAGTTATAATAAATTTGAAGAAAATTATACCATGCAAAGTGGAGAAAAGTAGACTTTAAATTGGTAAAATTAACATGTGAAAAACAGAATGAATATTATTAGTGCTCAGATGTGCTTTTGAAGTTGAATGAATGTGACAAGATCATTTGTGTTCAATTCTAATGAGATATAAAAATGAATAATAACAAAGAGGAACTCTGTTGTTTACAATTATTGTTTATTGTGTACTTGTGAAGCTTCTTTGATTATTGGATGGAACCTATTTAGTAAAATTATCGATCAATGACGAATAAGATTCATATTCATTTAACATAAACACCTTGAGAAAAGAGAAAAGAGAAAAGAAAGAAAAACTTGGAGAGTTACATTCAAACAAACCAACACATTACAAAATAATTAAATTGAATATGTTGATACGTATTCTCATATATCGCGCCAATACATTTCTCATTCTAAAATTGATTTGATTAGAGACCCAGATAGAAGTTTCCATCACCACAACGTTTGCTAAAATTAATTTTGATCAAATTCAATACAAAAAAATACACTCGAAAGTATCTAAAAAGATAAATAATCTCCAAGATGAGATGTGTCACTTCATCATAATTCCGAATTATGTTTTTCATTTCATAAATAAAATATGTAGAACAGTCATTGATCCATCCAAGATTCGCCTGAACATAACCTCAACATTCATCATCAGATATTCAATTTCAAATCGTGGTCAACAATTTATTTAAACAGTTCCTGCTATGATAATTCTTTCGACACTCATCGTTCTCATTCGAAATATCTGTAAAAACTAAAAGAAAACCGCCTTCAACTATTTTTATCATTATTAACAAACGAATTCAAATAGTACTCACAATAATCTCAACTTTTCTATGCAATAGAATCAAATGACACGCGATAGCTCACATGGGCGACGCCATATCGTTTAAATCGCCACACACGAGCACATGACACTTTCATATATATATATATATATATATATGTGGGAGGTGTTTGCAATTTTCCCCAAAAGATAGAGCCACACTTCTGGTTCAGAGTCTCATTGAGTCTCAAAATCCATCACAGACAGTATATTTTATATATTTTTCTCCAGAACATTTAAACAATTCTGATTGATTAAAAAAACCAAACCCTGCGACCCTTCATGTTGATAACAACGATAATATCAAATAATTATTAACTATTATTTGTAGGAAGTAGAAAGATCTTTTTTAGTACTGTCAATTGATAATACAGTGTTCTATGTATAGGATTGTCGTTTATCATGAGATTTTATTCTTCTTGGAGAGCGAAGACTTCAAAGTAGGACTGGTTTAAATTTACTAATTCTCTTTGTCTTGATGAATGCTCAGATTTTCAAATACCTTTATCACTTGTCACACTAACTATCAACTAACTGAAGGAATTAAAATATTCTGGATACGAACGTTCAATTGATTATTGGAATACCACAAATGTGGAACACATCCAACAAAAATCGTCATCACGTCTAATTCTTAACTATCGCTTGAATCTTCTCCAAATGTGGATTAATTCATATCAACATTATTTTCTTATTTACCAAATATATTCAACCTTTTCATTTGTTTATAGCTGTACTCAAAAGCATAACTTATTTATTCAAATATCTACGTCATTATTATAACATGTTTTATAATTTTCTGATAAAATTAAGCGTCAAACTTTTCAGGACAAAGATAACAAACGACAATAAAGAAGATTCATAGCTTTAAATTGTCATTATGATTAAATGTCCTGAGTAATCCTTTCAAAACATTCTATTTCTTCACTCATCCAAGTGTGCCTGATAAAATTTTTATCTCCTTGAGTCTCTGAAAAAAAAAAAAGAGAAATAAGCAATACAATAATGACTAATACAGTAAACTCATAACATTGTAGTGAAAAAATTTTCATGGCCTTTCTTTCTCCACGCATAACATTCAATATGCACAATGGAATCCTGAGTGCAATTGCACTGACATTCTGTACACACATCTGGAGAGAAACTGATTAACTGCAGTTATATAGACATGATAGTGGGGGGCATATCCTAGAAAAACAAGATTGTAAACTGAAAATGACAAAGTCCATCAGCAGTAGATTGTTCCTTTGTTACAATGTGAAATTCTAGAGTATCCATTGCTCTACTAACAACCATCAAATTATTTATGTGTATAATTCATATAGATATATGTATACATACTGGTTTGAATGCACTGAAGTATTTTCAGGCCACTGAACTCCCGGACTCAATGACCCTTCCCTTCATTTAATGTTTTTTCCAGGAAGACACAACTCTATTGGCAGAATATTCTTTTTGTACTGGTTTAGGATCAGCAACATCTTTACTCAATTGCAGGGTAAACTTCTAGAGCACCACTTGCGCCACATGTTCGCTAATAAAAACAAGAATGAATGATAAAAATGAACGAATATGACAAAAAAATACAGAAGCAATCACATCCAACATGCATAATGTTCTTCAACATCAATTCTAACTTTTTCTTGTGTACCTGCTCATCATTTTGTATAATCTCATCCAAGTTAATAGTTTTCTCTATTTTTTTTTTTGCAATCGTCATGATGTAGTAATTTTTTTTTTATTGTGATTGTACCATCAATGTGATTATATTCAAGGTCCAATATTCTGTTGGATATTGAAGGAAAATATTGTTGAGTTAGATACCTCTTTCTTGTTCTGAAATGTAATAAATAACATTTTTTTTATTATTGCACATTTTGGGAGAGCAACAATGAAATTGTATTGATGTGTGGTGGTGACTGAATTATCTTGGTGTATGATAACATTTTTGAAAGATTATTTGCAGACATTAACAGGAATTAGATGATCATTTTTAATTGTCATTCGCAGTTTATTCTATTTTTGTATTAAAAAATTTAGCAAATAGAATGAAATGAAGAAATTTATTTTGTATTGATTGACATCATCATGAAAAATTCTTTGTCTTGGCTCGTTGAAACAAAATTGTTCCTTAATTTATTGAGATCATATCGATAGGAATAGGATCTTTCAAATTCAAATTTATTATTCATTATTCATTTATTCTCAAACCTAACAATGATTCCACAGAGCAAAAAATTTATATACGTCAATAATAGTTTTTTTTTGAGATTGAGAAGTATCGCTGTTGAATATTTTGATATTCAGTAGGATTTTTAGTGCGTCATTTAATTCTTTTTCTTATGAAACGCAAAAAATAAAAGAGCAAAAAATAGTTAGCAATACAAAAAAAATAAGAAAAAAATACAAGATCTTTGCAGTTACACTGTTTATATAGTTTCAAATAAAATCCACATAAATTGCAAGTTATTATGTGACTATATTCGAATATAAACCAAAACATTGACACATTTATCATCAGAATAGTCTAATAAATAATATTTATGTTCTTATCAAAATTATCTTGTGTAATTATTTTTTTCTTTCTTCCTTCCCTGAAAGCATTGACGCACAAAATTTGTTTTCAATTTACCCCACGCATATCTCAAATATAAATCTATCAATTAAATCACAGCTGTTGACAATCTAATTTTCCTATATCTCGATTCTGCATGTAATCAATTAAACATTAAACCCTCATATGTATCATTCATTTTTATTATCACACATTGTATGCATTAACATTCATCCCACACATTTTCTCAATCTTATTTATCTTTCATTTCATACTTTTATCATATCAATATTTGTGCTTAAACAAAGATAAAAAAAAAATAAATAACATAATTCAGTAGCAAAAAAAACAAATGATAAATTCAACGCAAAATTCATTATAACAAGAGCTGTATAAAAAATTATAAATTTCTTTATATCAATCGCTAACTAACTCCAATTATACCATTTGAACCAAAACTTTACAACAAAATAAAACTAAAAACTAATCGCTCCATAAACAGCACAAAGAATATACGTCAAAGTTGTCCCTCAACAGAAAAATATAAAAAGAAAAAGTAGAATAAAAATAAAAATAAAATGAACAATAAAGAAAAATTCAATAATAGTGAATCATCGTCAATTTTAATCTCTCAAACTTTGAATCGAATATAAATTCCTATACTGCTTTAGAGGATCCCTGAGATTAAAAAAAAAATAGGAAATGAAAAATAAAAAACAAAGACCTGGATAGCAGGTAAAGTTGATTTCAAGTTTCTTCTTCTTCTTTTCTAAAATTCTCATAATACTTTTGTCTTTACTCCTCTGCATTCAAGATTTTCCATCAATACTTGAGTGCACGTGTACTCATGAGAGTACACTTACACCTAAGAACGGTCGCGCCAGTGCTAGAGTATCGACCCAAAGCGTGCAACAACTCTCTCTCATTCCTATAATGCTGCTGTCTGTCTTTCTCGGTTTAGTCGCAACCAAACCCCCACCATCAACATCATCTTCATTAACATCGCTACACGTGGGTAACATCATCTCTATTCTCTTTGTCATACTTACTCTGCACCAATTTGATTCTTCTTTTCCTTCTCTCTTCTATCTCTTCAGGCTAAGCTCCTCCCACTATTCTTTCACATATAGTGAGAGTGATGCCGTATGAAAACGACTTTATGGCTGATATTTGCATGTACGGTCAAACAATTTTGATACCTATGAGTTGCGCGCGATCGCTTTTGTTCTTTGTTGTTCAATGCTCGTGCGCAACAGGGACGTAGTATAAAAAGTTATTCACCATCCCCATTTAGTTACTTTCATCATTCACGATTTGATGATAAAAAAATCATTTTGAGGTTTAAAAAAGACGTTTTTTTATTAATATTTTCTTGGCAATGTCTGATGAAAAATTTCCTGGGAAATGGAAATAATTCATAGAACTGAAATTTGAATATTTGTAACGAGAAAACATTTTATTATAGAATGATAATTTTATTTCTCTCATAATGTCGACTGAATTAAATTAAAGGGAAATAGAAATTTATGAAATCATTTAAAGTTTTTTATTTATTATCATTGTCGAGATATTGACGACAACAAGAGGACTTATAAAAATTCAGTAGGGAAAATCATCAGTTCTTTTGTTTACAGAATGAAATACTCAAAAAAAAATCATATGGAATTAAAAATGAGAATTTTGTATGATTTTTTTCACAATGTATGAAATAATATTTTACTTAGTGATTTAATATTATCAAAAATTTAATATTTGACATCAATTTTCCCATCGTTTCCGTTTAAATGATTATGACTAATTTCACATCTCTGACATATCCGTAAGGTTCTCACAGAACTCAACGAGAGAAAAAAAAAATGAAACAAAGAATAATTCCTAGAAGAAAATGAGATATTTTCAACAATTTCATATAAAAACATTTCATGTTTTTACAGTGCACCTTTCACTTCAATAAGAGTGTGTTTGCTAGTACTACACTGTAGATAGTAAAATAGCGCGCGACTGCGCCCCGTTTATAATATCTCATGCAATAATCCAACACCGGAGAAAATTACTATAATTTACAATAAAAAAAAATAAAATCTAAATATCCCATATCTAAACACATCATTGAATCAACTTCAAACTTTCATCATTCATTCTCTCATCACAATAGAAAAAAAAAATTCCCATCAATTCCAAATCACAAAAATCCTTGTGAAAATAAGCAAAATTTCCTAAATAAAATTTTTATATAAAAACTCCTCAATGCACAATCAAGGGGTAGATAATTTTCCCTCTAACGCCCTCAAACTCCGCACCTGAACAGTGAGCTACAGTTCGCAGTCCACAACTCCATCGTCCGAGTTGAACCAGCTGATTTTGACGCTTCGGTAACATCATCGTCGTAGTCGCCCTCGTTATTCACTCAGTGCCCAACTGTCAGTGTGGCATTACGCGCGTGCTTCAGCATGCGCGAACAAATATAATAAATAAATAAAATAATAATCCAGATCTGATAAATAATAACAAAAACAAAACAAAAGGAACTTAAATAAAATAAGAAATTTTTTTTCCCAATTTTCTGATTGATAAAAAAAATTAATATTTAGAAACAAAAATTTAATTAATGTCTGTAGTGTCAAGGCAATTGTGTCAGTGCTTATTGATAAGGTGATCAGAAAGAAAATTCGTGTGATCTTTGTCACCACTTCGATTCTTCTCATCCCCTCCCATATTACATATATATATATATATATATCTGTGTCTAAACATATATACATAACTCACATCTCTCCCTCTATAAACCCGTTGAGCAACGTTTGCACAAAAGGATTCGTGCATTCTGCAACAAACCGTAGTCTTTTGTGCTCCGTGACCACAATCGTGAAGTCCAAGTGTCTATTTAACTTGATATAAAGTTGTAAGACAAATATTTCGCGGGTACATTCACACTTAATTCAGTTCAGTTGATTGGTTGGTCCTGTCGGTCGATTACTTTTAGTTTAGTGTATATGTGTATGTATGTCAGTGGTGAAGTTCGTTTATTGGCAGACATACATCAAAGACAATTCTAGAATTTAAACATATGAAAATTTGATAAAAATTCACAAGGGAAACAAAAAATGAAGTTTGATTGCTGCCACTGCTGCTGATGATACTTTTGGTGATCAGTTGTGTTATGAATTGTGTTCTTGAAATTACTACTTTCACTCATTCTTCGTGTTGTGAGTAATTTTTTATTTAATTATTTATTTATTTTTATCTATTTTATTTTTGTTAATAATAATTTACTTTAACTTGAAATTGATGAAGTGATACTCTCGTGTTGATATTAAAGCTACTGGAATTGTTATTCCATCTTGATGAATTGTTAAACGAGATTCAGATAAGAATTGAATTAAAATGTTTATTTTTGTTTGTTAAAAAAAAACCTCGACCTGTTCAAGATAGTCAGATGTTTCAACCGATAAAATTTACTTGTCTATGACCATTTTATGAAGGTTTTTTTTTCTCTTCGATCTTTGTTGCCAACGACTGTCGCACTGGGATTTTCACAGTTAGATCCGTCTTTGTGATATGTTAAAATAAGCAAAATCTGTTGTTTACGATGTCGTTGTGAGATATTGGGTGTGTTTTTTTTTCTATTACGGTGAGCACGAAGGAAGAAAAAAAAAACATGAGATTGAATTTAGAAAATGATGCCAGAATATCTGGGTTGAAAATTTCATGTAAGACAATAAAGTGTAACTGGCATTAGAGGATAATTGACAATTACGAAGTGCTCAACAATTTAGTAATTAAATAATATAATTTACTCTTTTTTCATGTGAAAAACTGTGTCAAGATAATTTTTCTCGTTAAATTGATGATATTTATATGAATTTTACATAAAATTTATTATTGAATCAAATATTAAATTTTTATTTTTATATTTCTAACAAACATAAATGAAAATTTATCATTTCATTACACTTTACTGTCTGATAAATTTATTGTTCATAATATTCAATACCTTACTACTTTTTTTCTCTATATCTACGACATTACTTAACACATTCACTTTGAATATTAATTTTTATTCCTCATTCATTTCATATTATCTGTATCGACTTTTATATTTATTTTATATATTTGTATATGAATTGCTGCACAGTCTTATTCTTAAGATTGACAAAATAATTGTGCGGATTGTAAATAAAGAAAAAAAAAAAATTAGAACACATTTATGGATCATCTTTGCTACCATTTATATTCTTTTTTCTGCTTCTGCTCGAATATGATAATACAACATCGTTGCGCTTGCGCAATTGTATAGACATTGGTGTGTACATTTCATTACTCTCATGTACATAATTTTTCTCTCCTGTTTCCAATATTTTTATCTTCATCTAAGCGACGTCATTCATATAATGAATACATGATAAATCCTTGTGAGGAAATGTGCGTCACAGAAAAATTACACGTGCAATGACAAAAAGAAGAAACTTAAATTAACTGTCATTATAGAAGGAAAAAAATGTAGAGTTTACTGGATTGAAAATACGTCCATGAAAATTGTGCATCGATACACATTGCATATGAAATACATTCAAATATGAGTTCAATATTTGTAATAAATTTCATATTTTTGTTAATCATTTCTATGTCGACGTTACAAAAATTTGAAATGTGTAAACTATTTTTGTAATTCTTAAAAAAAAGTTATATAATCACATTTTTTAACTGTTACATCTTGGATTATCTTTCATTATTTTATAACGACAATTATGATTGGTAATTAGTAAATAAGTGAACAAATTATTCAACACTCCCCTTGTGTTCCAAAATTGAATTTAAACAATAAAACAAGTAGAATTATCTGCGCATTTAGATAGAGAATGTAACACCGAATATCCTTGGGGAAATATCTTCAAATTGGTTTAGAACAAATCATGAATAGATTAAAGACTTAACATTTAACTTCATTGTTGCAGAGAAAGTTCACATACGAAATTGTGATAGATGAGAGAATGTGAATAATAAAAAATGTTCGTTATTTTATAACTTATACAATAGTTGTAAAAAAAAATGAATAACGAAAAGAAAAGCTACTTGTGACGATAGCAATTGAAATTACAAATAATTTCATATGTAAAATATGTCAATCAGACTATTTGTTATTAAGTTAAATTTCTCGCTATCTTAGATAAATAATTCTTCAATACAACATAATTGTGGTTTGTCATTTGCATGGACGAGTCGATTTTTACACTACTGCAAGTGAATATTCAAATATTTTATTTGTAGTTCTGTTTTATCTTTCAAACAACACATTGACATTATTCAAATTTGATTTCATAATAGAGAAATTTTTAATCTATCTCATAAATGTGGAAATAACATTAAAAACGAAAGAATAATTTTCAAAGCAATCATAAAAAAATATCAGATTAACTAAATCTTTATCATAACTTTGACATATTCGTCAACATTTTTCAACTGCAATTTCTCGCTTTGTCTAATTTTCCAAACAGAACTTTCATTAGACACAAATTACACAACAATATCCTTAATGAGATCAAATATTTCCTTAAGCTTATACGAAATCTACATACCCAATATTTTACAAGAAAACAGAAGTCTTTGTCGCTTCAATGTGAAATTCAATCATGACACAAAGGTTGCCAAGGTATTCCCACAAAACCAATTATTTCACTCATGAATGCTTAATTCTAAATAACAAAAGACACTTCCTTATTCATAACGAATCGTATACACATCACGAATAAGGTAGAATTACGAATAAACACAAATAATAATATTTCCAACACTGAATAGAATTATGAAATCCTAGAGATTCAATATTACCATATCTTTCTATGAACAAGTTACATAGTTTAATACATAGAACGTCAAAAGTTCAATTGTACATTGGCAGGTGTAAAGTTTTCATATGAAAAGTCAAAATTTACTTATAAATATTTAAAGTTGTTACATCATCAAATGTCACAGATATTTAAGAAATTTTATTTCATCTCTATAAATTCCACAAAATACAACAATACAAAAATATCAAATTAATTCATTACACAATCTCATGAATTTCAATTTCACAATAAAATATAAAACATTTGAATTATTTACAATTTACTTTAATATATTTTACATCAATCACACTAAACACAAATAAAACAATTATGTCTATCCAAAGACAATTGTTTTTCATTTTTTTTTCTACCATCAATTATCAATGAAACCTGATATAATGTATTGAATTAATCCAATTTCACCTCCATTGTACATTTGATAATTAAATTAAACGTCTGAATATTAACATTACAACAGTGTCAAAGAACTTGTGCAGTAGTCTCACGTCTATTGATTAATACTTACAGACGTCTGCAAAATAACCACAAGACAATGTCTGATCAGGATCAAATAGAAGGTCAAATATGCGAATTAAAATCAAAGAATATCATATTGTAAAAATTTTTATTCTAACAGTTAATAATCAAATGCGACTGTTGACTCATAAATAATTGATAATCAAACAGACATCAATCATAAAATTGATTTTATTGTAAGAATATTTGTAGTTAAGTAAAAATAAATATAAATCTGAGTGAATTCTAAATTATCAATATCTAACATATCTCGACTTACACATTGAGAGATCAATTTGCAATTGCTTTTATACCAAAGTGAATGCATATCTTATTCTCATGTCACACACGATTATTTATCGCTTGTGGGATGGTAATATGAAACTTACAAGGGCAATGTACTGTTCAGTAATAATGATCACAATGTCATTGAATTTAATTCAAATATAAATGCCACAAGAATATAGTTCAAAACAAAAAGAAATTTACAAACATTATTGTTCTTATAAATTATTTTTATTGTTCTATTTCAATTACATAAATTGGGTTGATATCATTTTTTCTCTTACCAATAATCAAACAAATTACAACAACCAAATAATAAATTTTCTCTTCCACTTCTTTCAATTGATATTAAATTCAATGAACCAGAAAGAAAAAATTAAATACAATCTGCCAACTTCCCAGAAATTGCATGAGATATTTAATCAAGCGAATAAATTGGACGTATAAAAATTATCTCACTCAACAGATTGACTGAAATTTTTTAAATTACAAAAATTAATAATTGTTAAATAAAATTTACTTATCTGTTTTTTTTTCTTCTTCTTTTTCTCCAGGTTGACACGAAGTGACATAAGCCCACGTGTACAATGGCAGACATAAAAAATCTTACACTTGGCGGTGCTTCAAGATATAATGGCGATGAGCAAGTTCAATTTGTCGCTGAGGGATCACATCAGGTGACAATTAAATCACCACCGCCAACATTACATTTAGAAAATCTCAACAATGCAGTATTGGGGTAAGGAAAAAAAAAACTTCATATAAATCTCATTATTACATAAGTAAATCACGATAAAAGAAATTGGGTGTGAAAAGGGCAAACCTTGACCTCAATGTCATATACAAATGAAATTTATTGCTAAAAGGCAGAGAGTGATTTGCCCTTCTTCAATACATTCTCTTTATAACGCCATAATCATAAATAATAAATAAACTGGTCTTAGTATAAAGAGTAATCTATTATTCGGTATAGATATTGGTACGTAAGAATATAATTTTTCTTATTTCCATCATGACAAAAATAAAAGCAGAAGAAAGAGAAAAAATACGAAACAAATGAAAACCATAAGATTAGAATATACTGAAAGACGTTGGACATAATAGATCGATACGTCAAGGTTCTTCATGACTCGCACAGACTATTCACTAATAGAGCTATATAACCACACGTATGGTTATATATACACATTTATTCTATCGTATAAATGACGTAGAATGAAAAAAAGAAAGAAAGAAAACATTCGCAATACAACTTCGTTGCCACGGTCGATGACAAATTCATCCAACGAACAATGAATATCAATTCTCAAGTAGCATGCGGAAGTATCAATGACATTTCAAAATGATTGAAGGATAGAAGTATCTATGAATTTTCCAAATGATTGTCATCGTCATGAATTTTATTGTCGTTATAATATTGATAATAAAAGATCGCACGATTTGATAATTTATTATCAACTTTATATGATTCATATTTATACTTTGAACTTTGTCATGAAATATTTTTCATTAAATTTTTGTTTTGATTTTATCAATGTATTGATCATCTTTACTCGAACTATTACACAATCATAAGCAAAATCATAATAATTGAGAGAAGACTTTTTGATTGGAAACAGGAGAGGAAGCGAAATTTATTTGAATGATATTGAGATCTTTTTTGATTTTATCATATAGAAATATTTGGATTTTAGATTGAGATTTTGCTTTAATAAATTTCTGTGCTTTTTTTCGATTTGTTCTCCATTATTGAAAGACAAATAATCCAATAAGATATTCATTACCCTCGACATAATAAGGGTTGTTATGTGTCTAGTACTAATGGTAGTGTCTGTCAGTTTAAGGCTTCATATCTCTTCAATGAATTGTTGGATTCCAACCATTTTTTTTTCATTGGTGATGGATTATTTCATCGTACAAGCACTAGAATACGTTAAATTGTTTAAGTGCTTTAAAAGTCATCTCTTAAATATTTACTCGTCTAGTACAATGTTAATAATAATTTTTGAAAGATTAGATTTGAATTTATTTCAATATTGAATTAACTTTTGTTACATTAAGTGAACAAAGATAATTTTTGTTTGTAATTTTGTCCAATTAGAAAATAATAATTATCCACTCTTGATTGAAACCGGTTTTTGTTACTTTAATGAAAACTATATCGAGAATTTATAATCAGAATTTACTGAGCTATACTTCAACAAAAATTCGAACTAATTGTGTTTTCCATTTGACTAATTAGAATCACAAACTATCCAACTCTCGATCGTTAGCAAAACTACATTGAAAATAAAATCTTCAAGACAGTCAGATTAATTAATAATAAACAAAAATTATTAGTACTTTCAATTACTAGAAAAAGTAAATCAAAAAATTATTTCTATCAAGACTCTGTACTTTCAAGTAAGCGGAATATTAAATGCTTGCAAATATTCGTAATTTTTCAACTGTTAATAACATAATACGTGCTGAGTTTCAAATTTTTCACGCTAGCCACTTTCTTGATTATACAATTCATATGCTGACTGCAGATTACAAACAATCATGTGTTTGTACAGATTTATGTACGTCAATAATTGTCAGAATTCGATAACATACAAAAATCAAAAGAGCCAATTCAAATAAGTGAGAGGTGATAAAATCACATTGATAAAAATTTACCTCGTTAACATTTTAACCGAATTTAATTTCTATTATAAGTATTTTATCTGTAATAATTCTTTTTTTCTCAACAAGATGATAATCCCATTCATCAAACTGATACTATTGATTTCAATTCAATAACAATAATTGAATTAATTTTTTCAGCTTCATATCATAATATCTAAGTATATATTGATCCACCTGTGACTGATGCCATCAATTGTCATTGGTATTTTATTCATAAATTTTTTACAAAAGTCCTTGTCATTCCAACAAATTTTTTTCCAGATCTAGATATCGATAAAAGCACTGTTCAATATCAAACTACGATACGATATAATATTGGTAGAAAATAAAATAAAAATTGATTGAAATCAATGTACATTTGCTTTATATTTTTATCAATGGAAATTTGACATCTCTAAATGTCTCAATTTATCATTAATTATAATCATTATAATACAATCAAGTTCAATTATATTATCTGCCAATATTTGCTAATGAATTTTATTATTTGTTAGTTAATTCTAGGATTAACTAACAAATTAATGACTAATTTTTTAGATGGTCCCAATGAAAATTAAATATGAAGGATTGAAATAAACCTTGATGAACATTTTTCGTTGAAAAGTAGTAAATGGAATTGAATAATCCCAAATATTATTGTAATGGATTAAACCTGCAAATTTTATTCAATGCAATTAGTAACGTTTATTATTATTAGTGCATTGACAGGGAAATATCTGATAGACAATTTTACGTATTTTTAATAAATTTTAATTAAAAGTTATTGGAGCAAAATAATAGGGGAAATATTTATATAATTTCTATAAATTATCATGATAGTGTTTTATAAATTCGACCATCTGTTACTGGTTGATAGCAACTCATAATTATTTTTCATGAGTTTTCATGTATAAAATAATAAAAATTCCAACGAATTTCAGTGACTTGTATTGCTACATTCTCATATGTTGCAACAATTTTTTAAATGCTGATCATAATAAAAGTTTATCATTGCATAAAAAATTACTCAATATGTAAATAAAAAAAAAAATATATTATCGAATATGAAAATTGTTACGAGTGAGTAGGAATTTTCTGTGTCACTGATTCCAATAACCTGTATAATATATTAATTGATAATCGATAAGATAAAAAATCGATTAATTATTCAATCATGAAAATGATAAAATCAAGTGATAATAGAATTATTACACTTAAAATTTATTTTAGTTTCGATGTTTATTTGATTTAATTTTCAAATAAAAATTTTATAAAATAGAAAGTAGTAGAGAATAACGACTAATCAAATATTTTTATGAAAAAGATGTTGATTATGAGCTGTAGTAGAAGTAATAGCATATTTGTAATTACTTGAAAAAGATTTATCTTGTCCTACAAAATCGAGTATTTAAAATTGGCTGCTCTCTTTCTGCCATTTCCCATGATTTGCATTCGTTCGTGACATCTCTTTAATGTGTTCAATCAAATACTTCAAACACTCAAAATGTTAGTTTAACAAAGTATAGATTTATCAATAGATTCATTAATCCTTCTTGATAGTTCAATATGAAATAATTTATGACAAGTCTTGATAACCACCTGGAATAATTGTTTTGAAACTGATAATATAAAAGGCATTTTTATAAGTGGAATTTAGTGTTGAATGGTTTAAGATACGGCAAAAATATCTCTATAAGAAAATATTCGTTTCTTTAGTATGAAAATTTCAGATTTTTAATTATCTGATTGTCTTGATTAGTTTTGGAGATAATCAAACTTATCTGAAGATTGAATAAATGAAGTATAGAAACTTTAATAAGAAATTCTCTTATTTTTATTATATACTTTGCCATATTTTATCGTTATCAGTTGGAATTAATATTTTTTACATTACATTTTGTTGATTCGAATCATTTTATAATTTAATCCCACAAAAATTCAATGATTCAACATTCCCATTTGTAACACAAAATTTTTTCTTCTTTCAAAATAAAAAGACTTATTTTTAACCACTACAAAACATTATAAATTAGAATAATAAAATTATTTAGCGTATTTGACGCCATAATGTCTTCAATTTGTTATTCTAAAACTTTTTATAAAGTTCACAATTTAAACAATTTTACAGCACGAGAATTTATCATGTTCCACCATTTAATCCCTGACCTCTAGAACTATTCTGAATTTTTTTATCTACATCAAACAACTTTTATTTTACTCATTCATCTATGCAGAGTACTCAAGAATTTCGAGTTCATCCGTACTCAAAAAAATTTAGCGAGGTTGTATACAAATAGAAGCCAACTTTTAGCTAAAGCAGACATTTTGGCATCGATTTATTTCATCTTTTTTTTTTCCTCTCGTTTTTACTCTTATCCCCTTCTACCAATGTCTTGTGATTTCATTTCCGATTACTCAGCGCTCGCAATTGCGTTGGCACATTGACAAATTTAACTTGAAACACACGTTGAGTATAAAAAAAAATAAACATTTGTATTCACAGTTAATCAATCGTCATTTATTAGTAAATTAAGATAAAATATATCCAAATAAATTTTATGGTGTACATTTTTACTTTAAATTCACCACATGCTGGGTCAATATAATGCAAAACGATTCAATAAGTTTGGAATAAACATTTTGCCAACATATTTATGTTATAAAATGAATTCTTGATAATATAATGAGACCAGTAAATATTCAACATCAAGAAAATAGAAATCTACAATACAGTAAATTATTCACAACAAAATTGTTTATTAAAATAATTTTATTGTCAATTTTTCAAGGGAAGTGAAACTGTGTAGATAAACTACACATTTTAGAATTTTCCTATCGTAATATGTAGTGAATATTTTTATGTAGGTCATCTCATTCTTAACATAATATTCAAATTTATATTCTTAACTTATATATTTAAACAACATTTTGCTACAAAAGCTTCAACAACACATTTTCAATGTGTTCATAACGCTGCATCACATTTGAAAGGAAATAATATTTACGTCATGAATTCCCAAGATGCATTCACATCAGATTTATGTGAAGTTTAGTACAGAACTTGAACGAGATATTCTATTGGAGAATAACGAGAAGGACAAAACAACATGACGACATGAGAATCGACTGGACAATAACTGACGAGAAAGATTTTCTTTCCGATAAAGAAAATTTGTATTACATCTTAGTAAAAAATTCTAAAGAAAAACTTCTTTTCATAAATAGATCCTACACAAAATTCTACATTCAAATAAATTATTTCCACATCATTAGTCGACTCGTCGAATATAAAAATTAAAATCAATCTGACAATGTCAAACTAAATGACCTACACCAAATCATTGAATTTTTCATTTCCCAATTCTCAACCAGTAAATTCAAATGTTCGTTAACAAGAATAAAAAAATTGTTTTACCTCATCATTCACCTTCAATTCAATTCTTCATTAAAATATTCTATTTTTAAAACTTCTCTAATATCCAAAATGTAACAAAGAAAAAAGATTAATGTGTAATTGAATCTTTCCAATGTTTCCTGGTGTGCCACCCCAAATACATATGAAAATAATTTAATTAATCTTTTAAAGTAATTGAAGAAGGATATAGAGCATGATGAAAAAAAGGTGTGTCAATGCCTGACTCACTAAGAGTTGAAATTGATTCATGTAATCATCATGATTATCATTCAAATTTATCTATGAATAAAAAAGTGAAAGAAAAAAGATGAAACGTTTAATAATTTTTTTGTTTTCTTTTGCAGGGGATCACAAAACAATTTACACTGTAGTTGCAATGGCACATCAACGGCAGCAAATGGTAATGCCAGTAGTGGATGTGCGACCGGTGGCCTAGCTAGAAAAATTCAAAATCACACTGGGGCTATTTCACCCCAAGTGAATAAACGACCTGCTGTTGCACTAACCCATCTGCCTCAACGGCCTCCAGTTGACATTGAATTCAAAAATTTGGCTTATAGTGTGTCTGAAGGCAGACAAAGAGGTGGGTGTGATAGTGAGTAGCATTAAATTTTCTTGTACATTGACCTGAATGAATCAAAGTCACTTCGATATATCAAAATATCTAAACCAATTTTCATTGGCATTATCAATGATTCCTTTATGAAGTATACATTTCATAATTCCATTCAGGTGTATGATGAATCGCAGTTGATGACATTGGCAGTTTGATAAATGTTCATTGAATACTTTTAAATTGGTTTGTCGAGTGCCTGTTTTTCAAGCTTGCGAAATTGATATCTCAAATAATAATTCACGAATAAAATTCAAATAAATTTCATCAGTTTTATATTTGAATTCTTCATCGTCTGAACTAGACTCATAATTATCGACAAGTAATTTTCGTTTTTTCTTTCATCAACCAAAATCATTAATACAAATGAAAAATCGCATAAGTTTTTCTATCAAGACCAAAACTTTTTCCCCAATTATGTCATATTAATACGTTTGAAATTCAAATCATAAAATCTAATTCCATAAAGAAGAAGAACAACAAAATAAAGCGCATAAAATTTCCAAAGCTCTAAACAAAAATAATTCCTTAATTTTTCTATCAACAGAAAACATTCAACCTAACCTAAAGTTGTAAATATTTATAACTCCAATGACCTCATGCAAATCATTTTTCATTCTCATCGATAAAGTTATTAAAAAAATGGATATAAAAATAGTTTGAATAACTTTCATGTCACTTCTCAAAACAAAAATAGAATTGGCCTATAGAAATTGTCGTGTGAACTATTCTGTTATAAGCCATTTGTACTCAGTCTCTACCTCAGTGATAAAATTAAAATCGGCTGAGTTGCAGTGGCAATTTGTGTGTAGGTCCTACATCTCATATTGTATTGCATCTACATTGGACATACACGAATACAACGACGAGTGTGAATGACCTGCGCGCACGCGAGAAAGAATCGATAGGAATGTCCGCTGCCATAGCAGAGCCTCTCTCTTTTGGGCTATATCGTGCAACCAAATGAAAATGCATCGCCCTACAGAATCATAGACCTACATCAACACGTTGAATAATGAAAAAATTCTATCTCTCCCTATTTCCATTTCACCGTGAACTTTCATTTGAGAAATAAAAATTCTTTAGATTCTCATAACAATTTGAATTTCATTTTCAAATTATTTAAAACGTGGCAGGTTCATTATTTTTTTTTTTCCTTCAATGTTAAACAAGAAAATATAAAATAACTGTTAATTAATTTGAATATAAATTGGATTCTGATGTTGAAGGAATTATTTTTCTTTTAATATAGGTTACAAGACTATTTTAAAATGTGTGAATGGAAAATTCAGATCGAGTCAATTGACCGCTATCATGGGCCCATCTGGTGCTGGCAAAAGCACACTGATGAATGTTTTAGCTGGTTACAAGTAAGTTAAAAATTCAAATCAGCCATAAATAAGTAGAACTTTAATAGCATTTATAATAATAATATATTCAGTGTACTAATTGATATCCAATTATTGTCAATACAGAACTTCAAATTTAAATGGATCGATATTGATAAATGGAAAAGATCGAAATTTAAGAAGATTCCGAAAAATGTCTTGTTATATAATGCAAGATGATCGATTACTGCCACATTTGACCGTTCACGAATCGATGATGGTGTCAGCAAATTTGAAATTGGGTAAAGATTTAGATGCAGCCACAAAAAAAGTTGTCGTAAGTAATTTTTATTAATTGATTTTGATTTATTTTGCATCCAGATGTTACACAAATAACAATTGAACTTTCTTCATTTTTGCTGATGAGACAACTTGATGATTCAAACTTCTTTATTCCATTCCAAACTTTATGAAGTTCATAAAATTGATATTGAAACTTATGATGGTGACATATTAAAGGAGAACAGTATCAATAATTGTAGTAAATTGAATTGTCAGAAATGCACAAAAATAGACAAATTCATACAATTTCATTTCATTCTGATGATTTTAACTAATGAAAACTAAGAAAGTACTGATTTCTTTCCATCACCATCACTAAAATTGTAAAAAAATCATTCAAACCGATGAAAAATATAAAACTTGTAATTTATTCAACAAATGCTTGAAGATAATTCTTATATGTGTAACATCTGTAAGAGACTGACCTGCCCCAATAAATACCCATTGATATAAATTGAAACTACCAACAAGTAGAATTAATAACAATTAAGATTTAAAAATGTCAATAACTGTTTATTAGGTTGCAGAAATAATTGACACGCTTGGCCTAAGTGATGCAAGCAATACACAAACTCAATGTTTAAGTGGAGGACAACGAAAACGATTGTCAATAGCATTGGAACTCGTTAATAATCCACCAGTAATGTTCTTTGATGAGCCGACATCCGGTCTTGACAGCTCATCTTGCTTTCAGTGCCTCAATTTACTGAAATCTTTGAGTCGCGGAGGTCAGTTGATATCAAAGAATATAAAATAAAAAATAATTTACCAATTTGTATCCAAGCAAAGAAGCTTATACAATAAATAAATATTATGATCCTATAAATTGTACATGTGATAAAATGAATACGTTTTATATTTTCTAGGAAGAACAATTATTTGCACAATACATCAGCCAAGCGCCCGTTTATTTGAGATGTTCGATAATCTTTATTTACTAGCTGAGGGTCAATGCATATACCAAGGTAATGTTGGTGGTCTGGTGCCATTTTTATCATCAATGGGATTGGACTGTCCGAGTTATCACAATCCAGCTGACTATGGTATGTTTTTAATTGATAAATTGTATTATAGAACAACTTCAAAATTTATCTAGCAGAAAATGACCTGTTAAATGGGTGTAAATAATTTTCTAACATTACTTTGAACTGTAACTCAAAGTAGTTCATTTAGAAAGCAGATAAATTTTCTGTTCAACCACACAAATATGTTCCTTCTATGATTCATTGTCCAACAAAAAAGTTGATTCATCTATGAAAAACCATTGACGTAGATGAATTTATTTTCAAATTATTCTTTCTAAGCTCAAAATTTAATTTTCAGTTATGGAAGTTGCCAGTGGTGAACACGGCGAGTGCGTAGAACGTTTGGTAATGGCTGTGAACAATGGAAAATGCAATAATTATCAACTGCATCAAGCAGCATTCACTGCAACTCAAATGATATCAAATGATATTGCAAAACAATCACCACCACAGGACCAAAAAAAAGGTGAAACAGAAAATGCAATGATTCCTAATGGGGTTGTTAAAACTGGTGGTAATGGTGGTGGTCCAATGGTTGTCAATATGCCTGTATCTTGCACAACATCATTGTTGGATAGCGCTGAAAGTATAGAACAAAAAGTTGGCTTTCCAACCAATGGCTGGACACAATTTTGGATTTTACTGAAACGAACTTTTCTATCGCAAATGCGCGACATGGTAAATTGACTTATTTCAATGTTATTCAGTCAATTATCTACATCAATTTTATTTTATTATTCATTTTTATTATCATCGCTATCTTTCACAGACCTTGACAAGGGTAAGGCTGATTTCACATCTTATTGTTGGTGTACTAATTGGCGCTCTCTATTACGACATTGGTAACGAGGGCAGCGAGGCATACAGCAATGCTGGATGCATTTTTTTTACTGTTATGTTTCTCATGTTTACTGCAATGATGCCAACGATACTCACGTGTGAGTATTTGAACATTCAGATATACAATAAATAGATTTAAAAAAAACGAACAAACTAAAACAAATAGTAACTTGCTGAATGATATTTTTATCTTTCTACTTTGTTTCATACTTTCTAGTTCCAACGGAAATGGCAGTGTTTGTTCGTGAACATTTGAATTATTGGTACTCATTGAAGTCATTTTATCTTGCTCGAACACTTGCCGATTTGCCGTTCCAAACAGCATTCTCTATAGCTTATGTGATGATTGTGTATTTTATGACATCACAACCATTGGAAGCGTACAGGTTCCTTATGTACCTCAATATTTGTGTATTGACAGCACTGGTATCGCAATCCATTGGCTTACTGATAGGCGCAGCAATGAGTGTTGAGGTAGGTCGTGTGACTGTGTACCACTATCATTTCCGTAATTATTTTTCACGACTTAAATTTTGTTCATCAATATCAATATCGCAAAATTACAATATTTCAAATGGAAAATCTATAAAAGATCTAGCGCAATTGTTTTTTTTTTGTTTATCAATGTGTCACCAATTTACCAATAAATGCGATAGAGTTGAGCGAAATATTTAAATATTTTCCAATTCTTGCTACGATTCAAAAAGGGTCAGGAACTATTAGAACGAATTAAATCCGTAAAGCTTCAAATGCAAGTTCGAAATAAACTATCTTGCCTGGTTTTAATTGCAATAAACATCTGAACAAACAATAAGAAATTACAGTTTGAAGGACTTTAGGCAATAACATTATGGGGCGCTTATGTATATAATTTTTTTTCTGATCTACATAAAATATTATTACTATCATCAATAACAATAGCGCAACTGCTCATAAAAATAAAAAAATATTGTTTCGAACAGAATGAATATTATTTTTATTAAACGTCGCAGTGTCTTAGAAAATTCGTGTTCTACAAACTAAATTATTGCGTCTGAAACTAATCGGTGGGATTATGTGGCTATTAAATCAGTAGTAGAACATAAATTTTCATCTAAAGAAAACGGTATTTTACAATAACCGCAACAGATAATGAATTCTATAATAAGTTGATTAAAATTAGTATCCCAAACATAAACGCAATAATAAGACACAAATTCCAACTAATATTTAATTCAATACATAATTTATACTTGCAGACAATTAACTAATCATTATATTTCTCTAATTTCAGAGCGGCATGTTTATAGGTCCCGTTTCATCTGTACCAATTGTACTATTCTCTGGATTCTTCATTAAATTTGCAGCAATGCCATACTACTTACAGTGGTTATCTTACGTTTCATATATACGATATGGATTTGAAGGTGCAATGATCACTGTTTATGGCTATGACCGTGAACGTTTACGGTGTTCAGTTGCATACTGCCATTATAGAATTCCAAAAGTATTTCTAAAAGAAATATCAATGGGCGATGCCGTATATTGGATCGATGCTGTTGCACTCATTGGCTTTCTCATTGTTCTCAGAGTTGGCACATATTTTGTGTTGAGACTTAAATTGCGATCGTTACGTTAAGTACTGCTATACAACAGCGAAAAAAAATAAAATATTGCGAGAAGACAATAAAAACAAAATGATGATTGAAAAAAATTAACACCATAAACACACCATATACACATCGCAAAGTTTGGATTGATTTTGTCGAAAATATATAGAAGAACATTTCGAAGTTTTGATTGGTTATCATTCGAAATGAGAAGGACAATTTGAAGAAAAAGAATAATTATAACGAACTGTTATGACGAGACTGAAACAGAAAAGATAAAAAAAGGGTATGTGTCAAATTTAGAAAGCCGAGTGAATGATTGTTTGACAATTCAAGAAGACAGAAAGAGGGATAAACTCAATCCCTTTAAGAGAATGAATTTTGGAAAACTTCAATTGATTGATTGTGTCCACGCTACATGAAAAATTAGAAAATTTTAACGCTCCAATATGGAACAGTTGCATGTAGCAATGGAATTTATTATTGATTAATGTTACAGCGCCAACGGGAAGAATTTTTTGATAGAAGTCGCCATTTCGCACAGTTGCATGTAACATACCAATATATACCATCACTGATAGCAAAAACAGGATAAATCACTTTTATTTTGTTCATTATTTTTATCTAATAGTTGATAATTACATTCATAAAGCAAATTGGGTTCAATATGTGTATTAAAATGAGAAACAAAAGTGAAAACAAATAAGAACTAA
Source organism: Meteorus colon (assembly GCA_030523085.1). Lineage (NCBI taxonomy): Eukaryota > Metazoa > Arthropoda > Insecta > Hymenoptera > Braconidae > Meteorus > Meteorus colon. Next base: position 31,153 of record JAPYZH010000423.1, read on the forward strand.
AACTCGCCAAGAAGGCGCCGTGAATGGGCGCCTACAAGACTCATATTTCCATCCAAAAATGATCGTTGATTAATGATCGAAATGTGTCACAAACCCGGCACCGATTGTTAACAACCTTGTAGTGAATGAAAAAAAAAAAATAATAATAAAGAAATTAATAACAAAAGAATTGATAATTGAAATGAATGATAAATAGAATTTTATGGAAAGTCACGCGATACATATCGCGCGCATTAGAAAAATTTCTCAATTGCTTGCTTTTTACACATAAATGTGAGTATTAAACATATTTAAATACAAATCAAAAATGAAGAATCCAGAACATAACAGATCAATTGAACATTGTATTTATAAGAAAAAGTGCGAGAGATTCATGGAAAAAATACACATATAAAATGGAAATTTGAAATAAAAATTGTAATCATTTTTCATCAACATACTTTTTCGCAACATCGATCTCTTTAAACTTAAATATCGTGTTGGATTTCATAATCTATATGAATAATCATGATCTAAATATTATCGTGACGCGCATTTTGACACGACCAGATCTAATTTGTTACGACAGTTTAAAAAAAAAAATAATACACACACTTTGACCAATCACTGGCTGCCTCGATGCGAAATACAACTAATAATTGCTTGACAATTTGCGAAAAAATCGCGCCGACCACCACAGAGCGTTTTCATCGCGAATTCAACGAAGAAAAGAAGAACAAGAACAAGGAAATAATTCGCGTATTTTTTGTTTTTTTGCATATTAAATACAATGCAATTGAGTGAAAATGATGTGTGAAAATGGAAATTATAAAAACGATTGAAAAATCAAACTCCGGACAATTATTTTATCTGTTGACCAAGTTTTATTTAATGGCCTATCTATATCATAAATATATAGGAAAGAATTAAGAGAATTCAGCAGTATACTAATCAGAATAGTGTCAATAATTTATTTTAATCAATATCTACAATTTTGCACACATTGCCTTCAGTTTATTTCATATAACAATGAAAATGTACTTCGGCGAATTGAATTTTTTCATGTGGGCCATCGATTAATTTTTCTTAGTATTATAATTTTATAGTTTTAGCGCATTCCGATCCATATATAATTATAATCATATTTATATTTTTTGTACTAAAAATTTCAGAACAAAAAATATAAAAATACATTTTTCAGACGTTCTCAAAGTTATCTTGCCGGGATATTTTATGGTGCACGGAGTGTTTTTTTTTTTATGTATTCGTACGTAATATTATTATTATCATTGTATTATCAGCTAGTGAAAAAAAAAATGCCATTTCATGGTACTTGACAAGCAGTATTGCTTTCATTGCAATTAATATTATTTTACTTTACTCTTTCTTCACTTTCATTCATCTAATTCAATGATAAAATATTGATGAATTGCCATATGGTTTGTTGGATTAAAATTTTTTTCTTCTTCTCTCATCACCAATGATTCATACGACATAAAAATTCGTAAGGTATATAATCAGTGATATTAAATAATGAAGAAAAAAACCATATATCATGAATCTTTGGTTGCATAGAATGACCTATATAAATATATTGTTTATGATGATTATTATACCAAATAACAATTTTTAAATAGTAATGTAATTTTTTATGAGCGAACAAATGTATCACGCGTGAAAATGTAAACAAAAAAAAAAAATTTGTGAGAATTCTATAGTTCATAAATGTATGTGATTATCAAAAAGATAAGGAAAAAAAAAATTCGTCGATAAAACAAAAATATATACACATTGTATGTATAAATATTGCCTGTTTTATTCTCCGCATTTTGTGTTTTAGAGTAAGGAACGACACGTTTGTACTAAAAAGCACAAATGAATAAAAAAAAACCCATTAAAATAGTATATTTATAAATTATTCCTACTTGTATTGCATAATTTTGTTAATTGAATTTTAATTTTCATCTACAGACACGAACGGATATGAAATTAAGTAGAAGAAAGTGAAAGAAAATTTATTAATTTAATTCAACTCACCGGAAGATGAGCAGCAGAAGTGTTGAATCTCTCCAAGTGGTCTCTGATGAATTGACCACTTGCACAAATTTTTATTATTATTCACAAAATGTCAACGACGAATTTTAACGCACACAAGAGAATATTAATAAATGAATAATGAAATTAACAGGAAAGAAAATTGCTCATTAAATAACAGAACAAAATTACACTGAGGTGAATTTAAAATTCCTTCATTGCACTGATATGAAGTGGAACGAATGAAAATTATACTAATTACGAATTTCGCGTGTTGCCGCGCAACCAGCAACGTCCCGACATATTTGGCTTATAGATCACTGTATTACCGACGCGAATACCGAAAAAAAAATATATTCGACGCGTTTCATAAATTATGCATAAACTCAACGACGATATGAGTTAATACATAACGGACAATCTTGAGTAATCCTGAGTGGAATCGTTGGTTTCTTCACGTATCCGAAAAAGGCGAAAATTTCACTTATTCACAGATAGAAGACAAAATTAATTCACTAAATAAATAAAACCATAAATTGGTCATATAAATAAATATAAACACATTGATGGACGGAAAATTTTCATTACACACAAAATTCAAATTTACGCGCAAACGAAACTGTTGATAAGCGCGATGATGACATTACCGACAGATGGTATACCAAAATTATAGAATAAACGATTTGGATATTGTGAGTGGATGGAAGGAGAGCTGTTAAATTTCCAAGAATTTACCGAATCGACTTCGAGCTCACATTTCCGCGAAATTCGACGTACAAAACAAATAAACTGCTTTGATGCTCCAAAAATGGTAAACAATGCTTGCAAATAATGTTTGTCTGAATATCTGAATAAAATTACTTCTTTTTAGGTTATATCGAAAACTTTTTGTAGCAATAATTGATCAGCATAAGAGATATCTGAATAACTATTAACAAAAATGGTAAATGATTAGGAAAAGGGCCCAGATATTCTCTTCTTTTCCTTGAATCAATGGAAAACGACTATTAATATAATAGAAAAATCCGAATAATTACTGAAGAAAATAGTTGATGATTAGAAGAAGAGCCCAGTATTTTTCTTCTTCTCCTTGAATCATAAGAAAATATTTTTTTCCACGATGAAAAAAAGCAAACAAATATTTTATGTTTTCAATCTTCGTCTCTACCGTTAACAGAATAATCTAAGAACAATAACTTCTGTGAGTTCTTCTAATTAATCTAATGCAATAAATACAGCTTCGAAATGATCATGTAAAATAAATTTATTCTTCCTATATTCATGCAAACATTATTTTTCTGTGCACCAAAAAATAGGAAAATGGAGTAACAACAAATATCATCATAATCCATAAATATTCTCACCATCCATTGTTTATTGGTTAAGATCCTCTATCCACATTGCTTCCGAAATCATTATTTATCAAAATCGATCAATATTTCTACAATATTACCCGAATTATCATCGACTATCTCAGCGCGCGATTGTTGTGGCGTCACTTCACCAGAGATACCGTTGCTAATGACCTTCACTTCGACTAAAGCGGTCGTGATTGGTGTTCACAGTAATACGGAACGCTCTGATTCGTCCATTTTGAATTTTTCCAATGGCCTCTAACCCAGATCGCTCTGATATACTCACCATCCATTGGTTGACACTCCGGTACGTCTGCGCATGTTTGAAATGGCGGCGCGCGCGAAAGTTTAAGAATCTAAATAAAATTTTGATTTATAATAAATCACAACTCCCTAAAATACTCACCGTCTATATCTAATCTTTACTAAATATATTGACCACCTACATAACAATAAAAATCCTGATTGAACTCTTGTCTATCGCTCCCCTTATCCAAATTAACACATTTTCACCAAATTTCCATAACTAAATTCGAATATACAAATCCCAGCCCCTTTTATCCCATGATAACAACGCCATCTGCATAACTCAATCGATAATGACAAACTTATTACCGACAGTAGATAATTCTTCATTTGTCTTAAAAAACAACCATTCAGATGCACTCATACATATAAAAACAAGTAGTTTCATATGCACACATCCATTTATGTTAAAAAATAACATACATGTATGTAATCTTCATTATTTTCACTCCTTTCCATCGCTATACGGATCGGCCATATTTATTTTGTATATTTCAAGGCAACGATTAGAACGTGCGCTGTGTTTATTATATATAGTTATTAACACAATCTGTGTCACAGAGAAATCAAACGAAGAATTGTAAATAATGATAAATACAACATTTAGAGTAAAATCATATTAATGACAAATTCGTGTTTATCATGTCAGAGTTCATTCGACATTCAATTTATCGACACAGAATTAATAATCATTGTTAGTTATTTGATATATTTATATACCAATGAAACCAACAACAAAATGAAGCTGTGAATCATCTGTGAGTATTACAATATCAGAGATACACTTCATTTAATTAAGTAAATTATCGACTTGATAACAGTTTTTATTGTGCTTGCCTATTGTAGATGATGTGGTCTGGAAGTTAGGCCACATCATGCATAGGTTTTCTCATGAAGTGCTGGACTACCTGATACAGTTTATTTAATTAATGCATTTTAAGATAACACAAAATGATAAGAAGAAAATAACATACAATGTTATTGAAATAGTGTAAAAAATACGAGGTTAAAGAGACGTTTCCAAGCTTGATGAGTTGGGTAATGAAAATACTTGAAGAAGGTTTTTCAAAATCTTGGAATGGAACGATCATTTGTTTCCTGGAAGAAGGGGAAGCTTAGTCATTAATTTATGGTATTGTTCGTGCATAGGTTGGTGATGAAGTCGAGATATCTTTGTGCAAAATTACGATTCATCAGAATTTTTATATGGAGAATTGATGATGTTGTGTAGAGAATTCAGAAGATCCTAACAGAGAAAGGGATAATTTTGGTTCTGAATTTTATGTAATTGAGACAAAGGTTGATGGCATGATTAATTATTCATTGCTGCGTTTGAAGTCGTCACTTTCTCTTTTCGTGGCTCTGTTTAGGTTTATTTTAATGTAATAACTCTGATAGAGAGTTCGATAATAAATGGATTTGTTGTCAATACAATTGAGTAGCTAAGATCTGATGTTATCAAGGGCAATAAATTGGACGAATTCTAATTATACTTCATAATGTAAAACGTGGCATGAAAAAATCATGTGATTGAGTTTAATAAAAAAAAAATCAATTAATGCAATAATTGTGATGGCATTCTCATGATCTCGTCCCAATTTGGGAGACGTCCAGTTGAATGTCAAATTATGGAAGAGAATTTTTTTATTAGTTGTATTCAAACTTTGTGAGCTTGAAAGAGATCAGTTGTACGACATTGAAGTTTAATGTTGTCCTAGAACTAATTCTTTCACAGCCAACTATTTGCAGCATAGCATAATAGTCGTCACACCTTTTTCTGCTAGTTATTGTTTGTTCAAAGTCGTTTGACTGAATAATTTCATGTGTTTGGTTTCTCATATCATCAGCATGCATTGCAAAAAAATTAATTGTGCTATTGTGTTCTATTTACAAGACTCTTCAAAGGAGACTCATAAAAAATTGTTTCCTTATAGAAAGTCGAGGAGCTGTTGAAATGTTGGAATTGCGAAATTGTTGGTACTCCTAGAAGGTCTTCAAAGTCGTTAATTCCAGGTCTGAATAACTTATTTCAAATAGAGCATTTCATAGGGCCATTATGACGTGGGGATAGTTCACCATTCTCAATGATCCTGAATATTATAACATGAATTTGTTTACTTTAAGTTTGAATTTATCTGAAGTACAAATCAACATGAAGCAACCAAGACACTCCTCTTTATATTCAATTCCTCCATCTGGTGGGATTGATGAATTCTGAATGTTTCTCTTTCATTCAATTTCGCTCTTTCTGTTCTGAAAGGCAATGAAATATCCAGAATATACATCAAAACACTAGAATATCAACACAAAATAATTATAAAGATAAAATGCATAAAGTTAAGAAATTTCTGACTGATTTTGCATGTGACATATCAGAATGTTCTGGTTGAGAGAAATTCATAATCGCTCTTGAAGTAGAAATGATCAGTGAAATAAGACAGAATATGAAATTAAAAATAAATGGAACAAATATTGAAAACCACAATTAATATATAGAATGGGGGAAAAAATGAGTAAGGAGAGAAACATATTCTCTGTATTGAAGAGGAAGATAAATAATTTGATTGAAACATTCAAATCCAAATACAAATTCCAAATATGATGGGAATGAAAGCAGTGAATGTAATAAGATTACATCAACGCTGATTTCCTTGATTCATGTTGTTCTCTTAGACAAACTCATGATATAAAAATTGTCTTCCTTAATCGGTAATTACATTTTCTTTCAAGTTATGCACTTCGATTTCAATCAACATCAAGTGTATGTGATTGAATAATTCTTATCTAAGAAGTGGAAGCAAGTCTGTCTAGTAAAAAAAAAAAGAAAAAAGGAAATCAGTACCAAAAATTTTGTGAAGCAGTTGATGATAAAGAGAAAGAACTGAATGATCATAAGGAAGAATAATTAAAAATGGATATGTGCAAATTGAAAAGAAGAAATAAGTAACATGTTCTCCTGGGTCAGGTTGAGGGTCTTTCTCTTTCTCTGCGAAAGTCAAGATCGCGCCTTGCTATATACAATATAACTTTTACGGTCAACGATCAACAACTGGTTCCCCACTTTTCAAGCGTCCTTTCACCACTTCCTACTACACACACACATATACAACTACTGGAGCTATGTTTTTTTTCTTTTACCATTTCATTTTGCCCCATCTGTTTCACAATGTTTTCTCTTTGTCTTGTTGACAAACTTGATCTGGTAAGCATTAATATGTCTCACCTTAGATCACCTCTTTGTCCTTATACAACGAATATTTTTCTTCCTGGATGAATTTTATGTTATATAGGTTTCTAGTAGCTCTACCATTAGCCAATCATTTAAATGTAAAATTGTTACACATTTTATAATGGAATATGATTGAAATGTCGAGTGCATTTTATTCTTTTTCATTTCATACAAATGAATTATTGAAGATGATAAATTGAATGGCAAATGTTTTATTCACATACTGTCACACTTTTAGTTTCATCTCAATGAATTCTTATTGAGGTATCAAATAAAGTGAATCACATCATGATGGATGTAGAAAAATTCTTTTGATCACATATAACAATTCTCATCAACCATTATTAAAGCTATCCAACTATTCATCTTCATATGTCAAAGCTATCAGATCATTAATAAATAAATATTAAAGGAATTTGATCATGATATCACTTCATGGATATCTGACTGTAAAAAAACACGATGAACAATCACAATAAAAGTTAGGAACTATAAATTATTTTATTTTACACAAAAATGATTTCTAAAAACAAAAGAAAACCTGAACAACATCGAAGGGTAAATCATTTGCGTTATGTATTGCATCGTTTGACAAACACTATTCGCACTTGTCTTGTGACAAACATATTACCACACCGTAAACGAAGCTGTAACCATATTCACCTATTTACCTCTCATCTATGCTATCACATCTGCATTGTGTCCTTACATTAAAGATTATTACATAATCATCTTTTTGCATTTAATGAACTTTTGTATCGTCATCGACACATCATTTTTTTGTGTCCAATTTTTTTTTATTGTCTCTTACGTCATGGGAAAATTTATCACACGTGGAAAATCTAAATTGCTCTATTCATATAAACATTTAAATACGTTTTATGAACGTTGTGATTCTTGTTTTGCGTTTATTTTTAATTCAAATAGATAAAAAAAAATGAAGAGTGTATGATAAATTAACAACTTTACAGTATATATTGATATAAATGGTGCCAATGCTCATTTGTATGATATTTATCTTGACACAGAACTTTGAGCTTCGTTATATGGCTTATCACTTATTTCACAACAAAATTCAGGGATAACAACGATGAGTATGAGTGGTACATTCAAATAATGAACGAAAATGTAATTTTATTCATTTAACAGTGAGCAACTATGTTCACTTATTTATCGACGTTATAAACACACCATTTCTTCTTCTTTTTGTTTTCTCACTGGAGTTTAGTTCATCACTTGATGAGCATATATACAACTGAAATAATTCTAATTGATTCATTCGTCGAATTAATGAATAATAACAATGGATAATGGAAAAAAACTCGTTGGTAACTTATCACGACAAATAAAACGACGAGATTATCTTGGACTTTGTACGTAAATGTTTCTTTGTCCACATATGAAGCATAGTTTTTCACTGTTTGTATTGTAATTTTTTTCGGATTCAATTCATCAACATTTATTGTTAATAATATGACAATATTTTATTTTATTAAATTTTTTTTGCAATTTTACAAATTTGTCTTGATTGGAAAAATTACGAATGAAATAAACGTTGAGATAATGTGTGGTAATTTTGATTTGATTAGGTTATGATCAATATTTTATTGTTGACTATTGTGAACAATCAGAGAAATTTATGAATTGAAGAATATATTATTATTCATTATCTACCTCTGATTACCAATTTTTTTTCTTCTGATTTGTTTTATCAAATGTATTGGAATTACAGTTAAAATGTCAACTTTGAAAAATTGATTTCTTATCGGTGAAGCGAGGCCGTCATATCGAAACTATGTACGAGATATAACTATGTAACATGCACATGTGTACCCATATTTATGTATTAATGCATTCTCTATGTAATATTCTTCACGCGTTTATGATGACGCCGGTGAAACGTGACTCCTCTGTATGATATCCTTACTTATCTGGATGTATGATACAATGTGTCTCTCATTAATTTTTAATTTTTACATGGGTTAAGTAAAAAAATCAATCACGACATAATGAAGAGGAAAAATATATAAACATATATTTTTTTTTGTGTATTTAAACTGAAAGATCTAGTTTGACTAGAATTTTTTCACATATCTCGCCATTTTTCTCACAATTGATCGCTACAACATTGACAAAGTCCACATAGTTAATCAACTTATGAATATGTTTATTTTAAGTATTTATTTATACAGTTTTGAACGTTCATGATGTATAGACTTAGCATAGATTGTACTGCACACTTTGAACATTTGATGCATAAACAACTTTTATATTGTAATTCTACATGAAAAAATAATGAAAATTTATAAATTTATGTCAACACTAGGACAATTTTATTGTTGAAATTCAAAGTTCAAACTTAACGAAATTGTTGGTGAATTTTATGTGCATTATATTTTCATGGGAGAAGTAAAAAATGTTTGAATTTTTTATACGTATGTATGCATATTCTATTTATTCTTTATCTTTATATTTATTTTTTCATCGGACAATTGTTCATGTAAATATAAAAAAATACATATTGATGGCAGGCAAAAGCAAAGTTTTCATACTTGTACGTAATTTTAATACAGAATGATGAATCAAGTCAGCCAAATCGACTGTCCAATCACAAATCAATTCTGCACAAGTGAATCATGAATTATGTTCACGTATTATAAGCATTTCATTCTTTCATGGAATTTTTGATCCGTGACATGTGATGACAATTTAATTTATGCCTTTCATCACACATTTTCATGACAAAACGAAGAATTGTTTTGTAATTTCTGAATATTTTTTATTGGAATTTTCCAAGGGGAAACAATACATTTTTTTCGATGATTTTTATTTCACAATGTTAACACAAATCGTCTTCTGATGAAAATAATTTCTTGAATTTATCTATTTTGCCAATTTATATCGACAAATTGTTTTATATGAAATCAAAATGTTTAACTTCACCATAAAATTGATCATAAAAATATCGAATCTGCCTATTATAATTAATTTTTAACAAAAGTTTTGTTATTTTAATCGACAAACTGTTAAAATATATTTTAACTAATTTTAAGGTAGAAGATATATTTGTTTATTCGAACATTCAATGCAGGATGAAATTTTTCCGCGTGATATAAATCAAAATCGAATTATTTTCCAGTTATTTCGTTCAAATCAACAAAATCCCAAAATGTTAATTTTCGTTACCACCAAAAAAACAAAAATACACAAATTTTGTGTCTGATCTAAATCATTCTGATTTTAATATTTTATTCTCATGGTCAAAGAGATAAACAAACAAAGAAATTTTATTATACATCGATCCATCTGATTTTCATTATCCAAAATCTGCATTCGTAAACATAAATTTTAATGACAAAAAATTAAAACGATTTTTATTGATTGCTAAGAAGATTTTGTGTTCTTTTTTTTTCATACACTTCTGTGGGATTCTGTGGTTGACAATTTTTCAATGAAAGATTCAAAAAAAAAAAAATATCACAAAATTCAAATGAACAAACATAAGGAAATTGATATACTAAAATCAATTAGTAAATGGATTAATATATTAAAGAAAGAGAACAAGAAAAAAAAGAAGAATTTTTCGACTTTGGACACGACGAGCAAGTCGCTCGCTCTTTTTATCACTCCATTTTATATATCCCGTTTATATATTGCTCGAGGCAGATTTTCCTTGTCTCGACGTTTTTACACTCCTCTCTACTCGCAATGTACACTGGTTCTCCGATATGACCAAAGCACCGCAGATCGACGGTCAACGGTGATGGTCGTGTCCCGTTCGTAACTCAACAGTCTTTATAGTTGCTGCTCGCAATCAGTCGGTGTTGAGACGTGGTAGCACGAGCACGACCAAAAGTTTGAACATTCTGTTCGAAAGTCTCGGTCATTTATATTACTACGTTTACCCGCGGATATTTTTGTTTTGTTTATTTGTTTCTATTTTCACTTTGTTCTTTACGTAAAATTCACTTTTCAAATTGTGAACAACGCAGCTATTCAAAATTGAATTAAAATGTAAGCACATTGCAACAGCAATGACAAATAAAAAATAAAACACTTTAACAATTAGAAATAACAAGAGAATCATTTGAATATTATTAATTATATATTTTACTTTCTTTTTGATTTCAGGTGGTGAAATAATGATGGAAACAATTTGTCAGTGAAATAAATTCAGTTGAATTTAAATACTAAAGATAGAGGAAAAGATAATAATATTTTGGATTTAAATAAACAAAAGAAATAGAAGCAAAAATGAAGATTGAAGGCAATTGCAGTACAAGGGATGATGAGGCTAATGGAATATTGTTGCAACCACGTAAAAGTTCGGTTGTGCGAGTTCAAATTGTGCCAATTCAACCGAAAACAATTACACATTTGCCAAAACGACCGCCCGTTGATTTGGCGTTTTCGGATTTAACGTATAAAGTGCGTGAGGGTCGTAAAGGCAGTAAGTAAATTTATGAATTAATTCATAATTAAGTTTGAATATTTCGAAGTGAATTTACCCTTTCGTTGATGATATTCTCAACGTATCTATTGAAATTTACAAGTGGAATATTTGTCCCTGAACAAAAACTCAACAGAAAATGCAATTGACATAAAGAATTAGTTTTTATTTTAGAATTATGGAATTCTCCATTTAATTCCTACAAAGTTATTACAATGAATTGAATGTTTGAGGAATGATCAGTTATTTGGTGAAGTAGAAAGCAAAAGTGAACTATTTAAAATGTGGGAAGAAAAGCGAATCTGAATATTCTTAAAGCAAAACTTTTATTTCATGCTACTGAAGTTGGTCGAAATTTATAAACAGATAGCAACGTGTGTTGAAGTGGAAGAAGTGCTTGAACAATAATTAAACTGTGAAGAAGTTTTTCTTAAGGCTATCATTAACTAAAATGAGGACTTTTGAATATCATTCAGATTGATCGTAAATCGGAACTATGACATTTCTATTGATAGATGAAAAATTCGATTTGATTCAATCAAGAAGTCATTATTGTTTCATTAGTTAAAATTCGACTTCGACAATGACAGTAAAAGTTGATAATATTTTTCTTTAAGTTATATTCATTCATAAGAGGGAAAATGTCTTGAAGGTTTTTATGTTTAACTTCATGTAATATTTAGTGCACATTTTGAAAAAAGAATCAAAGCTTCTCTAGCTTTTCTTTGATCGTTCCCTAACAATAACAAAAATAACAATCAATATTTTATCCCTTTATTTTGTTTGGTTATTAGTTGAATCATTACATTTTTATAGATATTAAATAGAACAATTTTTAGAATTCATCACAGAATGATAAAAAAAAATACTGAACTTGGATTATTTTTTCCTTCCATTTTTTTTTCTCATCCAAGTCAGTTGCCTCACGTGAATTCACATAGCTCACATATATATTTTCCTTTTCACTTAACATATAGTATGAATGAATGAATGAGTTAATTCATTGTCGTAAATCTAATATTATCTTTTACCTAATCGTTATCCAACTGCATATTTGATTCAATAATTTTTCATTCTTTTTTTCATTCATTCTTTATTTTTTCTCTTCAAAAAATAGATACGTCTAATTCTACATCCTATGAATTTTACAGAGCTTTTCATACTGAACAATGTAATTAACATGGCGTAACAAACAAATGTCTATAAAGAAACTTGTTGTCTTAATTATAGAACAATCATCTCATCTTTTGTGTGCGTGAGTGTACGTCAATGAGTTGACAGTTATCAAAATAAAACATTAATGATTCAATGAAACGCAAAGCAAAAGAAAAACGGAATTGAATCCAAACAGAAAAAAAAAAGAAGTAGAAAAGAAAAAGCTACAGAGACACATGAAAATAGGGAACAGGCTCACAAATTCACGCAAATAATATAAAGAAACCGGTTGTAAAGTAACTCAACTTTTTTCTTTGTCACAGAGATGTGCACATCGACGGTTTCAAAGTTCCGATACACATTTGAAATGATATTCACAAGAAAAAAGTCTTCACATAAAAGAATTCGAAATAAATTTGAGAAGATAATCATAAATAAATGAATAAATGAATAAATGATAAAGAAGAACCAGGAAATGATCCAAAGTTTGAGTTACACGATTGGATTTTCAAAGTGGACATTTAAATAAGAGAGGTGCTTCGACTTTGTTGAAGTAACCTCAAGATGATGAAAGTGGAAGGCTGAATATAACGCTAAGACACGCACAATTTGACATATATAACGATCTACGATCTTGAAAATTTTTTTCCTCTTTTGTTTATTGAATGCAACTGCTAAAAAAAATTCAGTTGAGATTTATCCATCAATTGTGATTAAATTCTCATAGAATATAATTCACATGACTATTCCATGCTGTTAAATTTATTCTGAATGAAAAATAAGAGTGGATTATCCTCAATAAAAATAACGATATATTGTCATATTATCTTGATATTATTGTGATTGTGGTAAAATGAAAGGAATTTAATTGTCCTGTCTTTTTTTGAAATGATTTTGAACGTTGATTCATAAAGTCAGGATAGGAATTGCAATGTGGGACAAGAAGAAAACAATTTATAATTACATGATAATTTATTTAAGTTTTGAAACAGAAAACATAAACATTCGCAAATTAATTCTGAATTCTTAAATGTCCAGTTACAATCATATGTAAAGATCGCAGATGACTTAGGTTAACATCTTCTCTCTCTATTTGTTTTCTCTTCATCTTTGTGCTCATTTGTCTTATGGAGACAAGAAAAAAGAAGTTGGAAACTGGTTTCATGATGACATTGAATCACGCAGTGAAAGTCTATTCTATTTGAATAATAGATAAGCTTTTTTTTATAACACAAACCTTTTGTGATAAAGATATTCTGTGAAAGTACATCTTGCATTTAGAACATCCATTTTATAGATCAATCAAAGTGATCATACATTTTCCATTCCAACGTTTCGTGTACTCATTGATGGATATGAAAGACTTTTAAAAAATTATTATAACAGTAAAGAAAATGACTATTTCTTTTTCATCACTGTTGTTATTTCATCTGTCACTATTTTTCTAACTTATGTGATTGGATTGCAAGAATCTTGTTATGGCATTGAGGTTTACATCGTGAGATTGACCGCAATTTTGCAAGCCAAATGATATACGCATGACACTACATATACATACGAAGTAAATATAAATCATCTATGGATAATAATTGAAATATATCTGATTACACAAATTAATCACATTCATATTCTACATTTTCAATTGAGTAAGAAAAATTTATTCGAGTGTTTCAAATTATTTCAATGATACTATTGATCAACTGTAATTGCAAATGTCGAAATATAAATTGTCGATAAGAAATTATCAGCATTGCAACGACAACCAGCATTACCATAATTACGAAGTACTTTCGTTCACTTATATTACTCATTCTCATATGGATTAGTTCGCAATTGTAGTCAGCGTGTGTGATCGTGTGTAACTTGATTTTTTATATTTATATATCATCTATATAATTAATGAAAGTAAGAGAGTAAAACATGGATTGAATGTATGAATTTATTATTTTATAATCTATCATTATTGGCTTTTGTTGAGATTATCAAATTCACTTGATGCATAGTATGACGCTTGTCATCCACTATGGAAAAAGCCCTGACCGCCTTTTTTTTCTTTAATATAACTGCGAATCAAAAAGAGCAAATGAACAAATGCTTCGACAAAAAATATTCACGTTCATGTTTATTTGATTCAAATTCACTTTTACTATCCATCTCCAGTTTGTCCTTGTAATTGAAAAAAAGGTAAATCATAAAAGTAGACTTCTTCATTCTCAGGTAATAAATTTCTATAGAACGAAAAGTTCACATAATTTTCTTTGTTTATTAAATCGCAAAAAGTTGAATGAATAAGTGTCGTCAATATTAATGACGTCAAACTTGCCGCTAAGTTTCATCGAAAGTGGCAGACGTCCGATCACTCTTTATTTTTGCAATCATCTTGCACAATTCTTGCGTATTTTTATAATCATTTTTTCATAATTTTGCTATGGTTTTAGCGCAACTATTTCACGCTCTCTCCATCGCTCCCACTGAACCATTATGATTGGTGTTCTGTATGGCACGTAATAATTATATTCGTAGAATTGCAGCAACAAAACAATTAATTCTGTTTCATGGTGCTCGAAAGTATTTAATAATAATGTCAGACTACAAAACTCGGAAGAAAAGAAACAAAATAAAAAGAAGAGAATTGAATTAATAAATCAGGTTTTGCTCAAAGTAAAAACGAGTTTTTTTCACGTAGTATCAGTAATTCTTCCCCTCTTCTTTATCTCTCAATGTTTTAATTTCATCATTTATTCTGTTAGAATGAACTGCATTATTCTCTTTGATGTATTGCGAAACGTATCACGAGCTGTACGCTATGTCTCTGCGTGATTCTCGATTTTCTATGTTCACATATGTTACATACATACACACGTTTGGTCTTGATCCGAATGGACGAAGAAAAAGAAAAAATAATACACTAGTAGATAATCCACCTTCAAGATTAATTCGTGTCATGTGGACGTGATCGTAATGGCGGAAACGAATTGCAAAAAAAAAAAACAAAACTGGAGAGCAAAAAACAGAACACAAACCTTTACGAACATCAATTGAATGGAAGTCTATTATTCCGTTAGACATGTTTAATGAAGATGAAAGAATTTGTTAATCATATTTTAATCTGTAACCAAAATGATTGCTGTAACGATTTTTATAATTATTGTTTTTCATATCTATTTATAATTATTAGAATAATTATTGAGACAGTAATTGAGCAA
The DNA here is from genome assembly GCA_030523085.1 of Meteorus colon. Lineage (NCBI taxonomy): Eukaryota > Metazoa > Arthropoda > Insecta > Hymenoptera > Braconidae > Meteorus > Meteorus colon. The sequence continues at coordinate 46,867 of JAPYZH010000423.1, forward strand.
TGTTTATTTAACATATATTTATTTAGTTTAATTCATTGTGTTCAGGTTGATGTGTGACATAAAATTGTAACTATCATCCGCATTCGTCAATGGCACGAGTGAAAATGTTATGTACATTGTATAAGTACACTTATATGTTGTACACATATGTAAACTTACTCCAATGTACACAGTATAATACGCTACTGGTGTTTTATGTTGCGTACTCATACTGAATCGTTCTTATCACATGTATACTGGGTATTCTATGACATAATCTAACATATGTGATGCATACCAAATGTAGAGAATTGATCATTGGTTTTGACATTTTTTTTCTTTCTCTCTTAATTAACTTCTGCTATTCAATGTCATTCCATTGGGAATCAGCTTCGTACATTGACAGCATGTTCGAGATTTTTTTAGAATGTTAAATGCGTTTGTATACGTGTGAAGGAATTTATATAAAAATTTGTATCTTACTGTGATGTAGTCATTTAGTTTTTTGTTATGATTGTTTATTATATTTAATGTTATTTCTGAGTGGAGATGATGACAATGATTATGGAATTAGGACAAGAATGAATCGAAATTATTTAATTTCAAATTGTAATTATGACTAGATGGTTTGTAGCAGTCGAAGGCATTTCAACAATTTCTAGCTGTTTCATGAGATGTTTATTAGTGGAAGAGTTCATGCTCATGAATGTCAAACTAAATGAAATTCTATCTGAAAATTTAATATTAAAATGCTTCAAAGTTTATTCCTAAGTAATTCTATTTCAATTCCCATTGGAAATTGAATAAATTGTTCGATCTATCCAGAAAAAGACATGACGTTGTCCTCCACAGAATGTTTCATCTGATAAATCATCATCGAAACAAATCAAACCATCTTTGAGCAAATTTATATTTATAGAACGATAAAAAAAACTGAACTTTGAGCACCAATTAAAATCACTTCTATATTTACATCAATTCTGTTATTCAATCCTGACGATATTCTTTGCAACGATTATCAATTTTACTCAATTATGAAAGAGAAAATAAGAGATACATCGATTCAAATCTTGACCGAGAATTGATGTTGATTGATTACAAACGAAATTGAAATGAGTATCAACTGAATTTATAATCTATATTTATTATTTCTCTTTTCAGATGAGAAAGTTATTTTGAAATCTGTGAGTGGCAGATTGAGATCTGGTGAATTAACGGCAATTATGGGACCATCTGGTGCTGGTAAATCAACACTACTAAACATTCTCACTGGATACAAGTACGTGTGTAACAATTCCATGAGTTATCATTTCAGAGTATTGACCTATTATCACACTTTAAATATTTCTTTTATAGGTATATCATATATATATACATATGAATGATTGATGCATATGAAAAATAATTTTGCAATATTCAAACTCATGAACAATGCACAATTCATTTCTGCTTGACCATAAATCTTCACACTCATTCAGTCAACTATTTATTTGTTCTCTTCCTTTTTCTTTCGTCATTGATTGTTGACATACCTCCAACAATACCAAAAACAAAAACAATGATAAATTTTGTATGCATTGGTGGTTAATTCATTTGTAATTGTTCAAATTAATTGTGAATTTCATTATATTTGAAAGAAGTGGAACAAAAAAATAAACATTTGTATCTGAAACAACATGTCTTTCTTGCAGAAGAAAAATATGTTTGTAATATACACGTGGACAAATTGTGTGACGAATAAATATGTACAATACATCGCATGTTTGTTTATCCGGGACATAATCGGAAGAGAAACTTGGCACACGCATTGACTCATTTACATAAAGGTCAATGACTCTTGGTGTTGACGTTGTAATTTTTTTTCCATTTAATTTTTTTATTGTATTTTGAAGACTTTTGTTTTCTTCTATTCTATTCCCACTATTAAACTATTCCATCATTAATATTAATTTAATGTTGACTTGTTTATCCGTGTGTTTTAACGAGTTAAAAAACATTGTAAAGAATTTATTTTCCAATTTTTTTCCCTGTCAACAACAAATTGCATTTCAATGAAACATTTACAGAAATGTAAAATATACAATCAACATCATACTGACCAACAAGCTGTGCGCCAAGTTGCGACTTCCTGTGTGCTATTGTGCCATCATACCGGAAGTGATGTGACGATAAAACAAAGCGTAATAATATAATAAGAAATAATAAAATCATCACTGAAATAACATAAATGCCAATCTTTTTTTTGAAAGAAAATTGGCAATATGAAATATGAGAATTAAACATTCAGAATTATGAATAACAATTTGCTGTTGATATCTGGATTTTGTGATGAGATCATTTAACAGGAATTTTTAAGTTTTTGAAATGGAACTACAAAGAAAAGAGAAGGAATGTGTGAATTGGATTTGTACCAATCGCAGATGTTGAATGAAAAAGAAGTTACAATTTATTATACAAAAGGAAGTTCTTACATTACTCGTGTACATAATCTCTTTTTTAAATACAAATTAATGGGTACGTCCATAAATAATTATTGTAAACATTTGTCATAAATAGGGTTTTAACTCATTTGCATTCTAACGTTGAGTATACGTGTCTCGATATGGAATGTTTTAATTTACATGCACGTAAGACACAAACCGGGGTCAGGACACGATGTCAAGGTAATTGTACTGGTGCGTGTATTTTTTCGTCAACGTCAAGATTCATCATTGCACAATTCTGAATGTCATGGCGCACGTTCGAGTCACGATGTTTGTTCTTTTATAAATAAAGTCCACAAATAATTGCAAACAATGAGAATGAAAAATGGAAACAAAAAGATATGGACAATTTGATGGAGATTGATCTTCACAAGTCAAACTGGTTATGATATGATGGAATTGGAGTGAATGAATAAATAAATAAATAAATCTTAGGAGTAAAGGTCATTCAATCGAGCAAAGTCGATGCATTCATTTGTCACTTTATCAAATATATGAACTGGTTTTGTATTAATATTCTGTAGCAATGAAAATTCGAAGGATTTATCATATATTCTATTGATTCTGAATTTCATTTCAATATGAAAAGGAAATTATTTTGTTGTTCAATGTAGTTCTACTCTGAAAATTGTGATTTATATTTTATTTGTATTTTAAAACTTTCTATGATAGAATTGTTTAAACTGGATATTAAAATTCTATCAGTTTAGTTGAGATTGACATATTTAGTCAATTATTTATTATTTTTCTTTTTTTATTGATGTTTTAGATCCAGTGGTACAGAAGGAAGCATCACAATGAATGGTCATGAGAGGAATTTGAGTACGTTCAGAAAATTGTCTGCCTATATAATGCAAGATAATCAACTGCATGGAAATCTCACTGTTGAAGAATCAATGAAAGTTGCAGCGAATTTAAAATTGAGCAATAAAGTTGATAAGGATGAAAAAGAAGAAGTAGTAAGTCAGATGTGTATGTTATAAATGAGTAAAAGTAGGAAAAATAAATATTCGTTTGCTCTTGACATCGTCAATAATGAAAAATTTTAACAGAAAAGAAAAACATGAAGTGAAGATATTTAATTTTCTTATATTATTTTTTTTTCTTCTCTCAAAAAGATTCAAGAAATTCTTGAAACTCTTGGACTCGCCGAACATCGTCGCACAATGACCTCAAATCTCAGTGGTGGTCAGAAAAAAAGACTTTCGATAGCTCTTGAACTGGTCAACAACCCTCCAATAATGTTCTTCGACGAGCCAACAAGGTAAAAAATTTCATCTTTCCCACTTTTATATTAATCCACATATAACAGACATGCAAATTTTGTTAAAGTCAAAAAACTCGTTTATTCTCCATTCTCAACACTTCATATCAATCAAAAAAAATTGCATTAAAAAAGTGCGATCCATATTGAAACAAAAAACGTAAAAGTTGAAATTTAATAAAACAAGAGTAAACATTGTGAATATGTGACGGTGAAAAAAAAATGTAAATCATATAGAGAAAGTGATGTGATTTACAGTTCACTTTATTTCATCCCCTCCATTCTTGACAAACAGTTCATCCAAAAAGTTTTACGTAATGATGAATGTTCAAAGATAACATTTGTGTGAAATAAATAACATTAATTCATTCATTAATTTTACAGTGGACTCGATTCGTCATCGTGCTTTCAATGTATTTCATTGTTGAAAACATTAGCACGTGGTGGGCGGACAATTATTTGCACAATTCATCAACCGAGTGCACGACTATTTGAAATGTTCGATGCCCTCTATACATTAGCTGAAGGACAATGTGTATACCAGGGTTCAACATCACAACTCGTTCCATTCCTTCGTTACCAGGGATTAAATTGTCCAAGCTATCATAATCCAGCCTCATTCAGTGAGTATTGACTATCATTTGAATAAATTATAGAAAATATACAGATGAGAATTTATTGCTGCCAAGAGAAAAAGAATTTTGTAAAAAGAAAAATGTTCAATTTATAATATCATTCACAAATTTTGAATAAGATTATCGAATAGTGGAACCTGGCAAACCTTTTCATCAACGATTTATCAAATAGGACCATAAAAATATATATCTCGCTGTATATACTTTATAACAAATCAATTATCCAATTACATTATCATCATAGATGCCAGCCATTAATCAATTAGAATCAATAAGAGTTAAATTCATCAAAACAAATCAGATGTGTCTCTTTAATATTTTTATCACTATCAATAAGCTGGAATCTTATCATTCATGAAATATTTAATCATTTACTAATACACATATATACATTGTTCTGTTATCTAGTTATCGAAGTTTCGTGTGGCGAGTATGGTGATAATATTGCGAATTTGGTGGCAGCGATAAAAAATGGACGATATGACATACGTGATGGGCATTCATTCCCCGAATTAAAAGACAGTGAAAATTTGAATAATTCCATACAGAAAGTAAATGGATTAGCAAAAAATGCTGATGTAATTGCAACGAATACTGACAGTCATCAACAACAGGAGCAAATTGTTGATAAAAATGACGCGAGCAATATCAAAGAGAAATATTCGTTCAATAAAGTCACAGAAAATCATAACAATGGCGGTATAATGTCAAATTATACAACAAATGATATTGCGAAAAATAATGAATTAGTATTAAACATTGAAGAAAAAAAGGATAATATTGACATTGACACAGCGTTATTGGATGAAACGATTGTTTTGACGCCTGAACGTTATCCAACATCAGAATTTTCGCAATTTTGGATTGTATTAAAGCGGACATTGCTTTTCAGTCGTCGTGATTGGACACTCATGTATCTACGATTATTTGCACATATTCTTGTTGGATTATTAATTGGTGCACTTTATTACGACATAGGAAATGATGGCGGAAAAGTTCTTAGCAATCTTGGATTTTTATTTTTCAATATGCTGTTCCTTATGTACACATCAATGACCATAACAATTCTATCGTTTCCATTGGAAATGCCAGTATTGATGAAAGAAAATTTCAATCGCTGGTATTCATTGAAATCGTATTATTTGGCAATTACCATTTCCGATCTTCCATTTCAAGCAGTGTTTTGTCTTCTTTATTTGGTAATCGTTTATTTTATGACAAGTCAACCGACTGATGTCACACGATTCTCAATGTTTGTTGGCGCATGTTTATTGATATCATTTGTTGCTCAATCCGTTGGTTTGGTTGTTGGTGCTGCAATGAATGTACAAAATGGAGTTTTTCTTGCGCCAGTTATGTCGGTGCCATTTTTACTCTTCTCAGGATTCTTCGTTAGTTTTGATGCGATACCAGTTTATCTTAGATGGATAACTTATCTGAGTTATATCAGATATGGATTCGAAGCAACTGCATTGTCAACTTATGGATTTGAAAGACCGAAACTCAAATGTTTCCAGGTATTTATTTATCCTCCTTCAAAGGGTTATTCTCATATACAATTTCAGGTCTGAATTCTGCTTTTCTCTAGTCTGAAATTGTTTTTCTTATGATTTTACTCGATGGAGTTCATAAACTATCAAATGAACCAGGAAAATGTTTAATAATATAAGTTGTTTTTATGAAAAGGGAGAAACAATTTCTACTAAAACTGTGAGAAGCAAATATGGGCTGTGAAATAATTTTTTTAACATCATTCAAAATTTAACTTCAATGTGAATTTTCCTTTTTTCAGGCCTACTGCCACTTCAAGGATCCAAAAACCGCATTGGAGGAATTGGATATGCTTGACGCCGATTTCACACTTGACATTCTTGCGCTTATCTTAATCTTCCTTGTTCTGAGAACTGCCGCGTACCTGTTTTTACGCTGGAAGCTCAAATCCGCTCGGTAGATTTTGTATCTATTTGCCATCGGTTTTTGTTCCTATCCTTTTTATTCTCGATCAAAAAGTTATGGTCACACATAATGACTTAAAAACGGCCGAAGAATATTAATCACAAAGTGACTGTTGTAAATTTTGAATGAAAACTTTCAAAATCTTATACTTTCCTTTTTAATATAGTGTAATTTATTTTATTGTTAATTTAATAACAAAGCAGCAAAAATGGAATATATGTTCTTGATTATACGGCGTTTTTTGTACAGTTGAATATGCACTCATAGTGTTCTTTTTTTTTCGCTCTTTAGTTTTTTTCAAACTAGTCGAGATGAAAAAAAAACGTACTTCGTCACTAATGGAAACAAAAAAAATCGAAAAAATTTATTATTCAAATATTCGAATGCCTCTGACGTTCAAAGTTATGTTGAAATCATCAATGGCTGCTGCGTGCATATTGTGATTATAAGACAGGCGAAGAAAAAAATATGGTAGAAGTAACGAATTGTTATTTGAATCAAATAAAGTTATCTTGTGCGAAATACATGAAATGAATTTGTGTGTATAAAATTTACATAAAAGAACATTGTAATTAGTTGTAATCGCACAATTTTATATCACTTTTATTATCTTGCCAGAAATAATTGTATTAACAACGCAATATATGCATACATATATATATTCGAGCAGATTAACAACACATAATTTGTAGTGAATTATATATTGATTATCTCTTTACATTGAATCAATTGAAAGACGAATTTGAAAAATTCGTTCTGAACAATTTTCAATTTACGCTTTTGTCAATGTCTTAACGTCCACGTAAATGGTGCTACAATATAATTGATAGAATCATCTGCAAATATTATATACACTCATGATCACGAATGAATCACAACGAAGTAATTATACCTTGTGCCTTCGCTCGAGTCTGAGCGTATTCTTTCTTTAACAACAGATGGGAGAAGATTGCAAAGCAATTATTTACATTTATTTTTATTCGTTGTAATTATTTCCATTATATAGTGTATTATAGTCTATTGATGTTTATCGATGATATCATAAAATTGGAAAAATAAGAAACAAGAAACAACGATCAAATAAAAAATTAATGTTGTATTTTATATTAAAAAAAAAAAAAAAATGATACATTTGTTACAAATAAAGAATCAAATTTTTTTCGTAATTCGTTCGTTATTTGATTCACTCAATTAACATCTCAATCAAATGAAAATTTATATCATGATGTATTTTTTTTTGCATTATGTGTAAATGTTAATAAACTCATTCTTAATTAAATATGATCTGATAAAAATCGTCGATGACGTAAAAAAAAATTTTAGTATAAAATCGAATTGGATATTCATTGTGTAACGAAATAAGAAATATTCATGTTTCGCAAATCCAAATGATCACAATCCCTAATATGAATTAACAACAGTAGATAATTAACATCGAACATTATTGAACTCAAGTTCATTCCAATTTATACTAATGGTCGAATGATTAAAACAAAAAAACATATTCTGCCCACAGAAATTTATGCTGTAACATGCGGATGCGGACATCATTCAAAACATTACCATAACTCAATAACAAAATTCAACTCCATGGCCATTCTTACATCCTTAAATTGTCTTATAATTTCTTATCAAACAAACAATAAATGAAACACAAAATAATTACACAAATCTGTAAAACCCGTAAAGAATTAACAAATAATTTATATTTCAACTCCAAAATGTCTTTCGTGTTTAAAAATTCTGATAATAAAACTAAAAATTTTAACTCATAAAATTCTCCATTGAATTGATTAAATTCCAACCGGATCCACACAATCAAAGCAGAACAAATAAAATAAACTAATGAATCGAAATGAAAATTTACATTTGCCACTGATATCTAAATATAATAAAGAAACATTCCATTTTCAAAACATACGCAAATGCTTGAAAATAAAATTCAAGTTTGCAATAACAGCATATAAATCTCAACTGTTGCGTGTTCATAGTGATGGATGTAACACGTAAAGTATTTTTATAGAAAATAAAAATATCCGGGTATGATGTAGATGATAAAATTTATTATATATATTATCATGTACACACTTACTTACACCTAATTTCAGGATTACGTACAGACCTATACGTTTCAATATAAAATAAATATCTATAGCAAACGCCATGGGCTGTATCGCGTTTGCATGCGATCATCACTGCACATCAAAGCGCTTTTATTTCCTCTCATGATTTGCACGAATAGTTTCCACTATAAAACATCCGAGTTATTTCAACATTGATAAAATTTATATGTCTATATGTTGGTGCACTATCTCCACTTTTATGTGCTGTGATTGTTGGTGTATTCAACTGATGTACTCAATACCTATTTACTATCTATACAAAATATGAGTTATCTACTGACCATGGAAAAATCTATTGCCTTTTGTTCCATTTAGAAAAAAATATCTCAAGAGAAAATTATCATTTAGATACGATAAAAATATATTATTGCAATAAACATTTTTTTAACAAAGAAATTATTGTTTAAATTGTAGAGCTTTTATTGCTTCTTTTTGTCATGTGAATTTTGTGTATTGTAAAAATAATTTCTTCATGAAATGTAACTTGGAAAAAATTAATTATATATTTACTACTGCAGTGTTCTTCGTCTCAACTTTGTTGTATGGTGATGATGTCCATTTACTTAGGTGTTTTTATCTAAGATGAACGAATATTACCTTGATTTATGATCAAGAATGTCATTTGCATATCATTATCACATCGAATTATTAATATGTGACAATAGACAAATCAATACAGCATTATTCATTGGAAATGTTTTGAATTATAAAGTGATTTTCAGGTTCTTCGGCCTGATATCAGATGATGTTTTGTTTTTTTTGTTTTATTTTCTGTAAAAATACGAATGAAAATAAATTCTAGAAACCGGAAATTTTTAATATTTAATTCATTTCCTGTTGTTTATTCAAACAATCACATTTGTATTTTTGTATTATTTTATTTGATGACATAAAATTTGTGAAATCTCTTGCCCAATGCAAATTAAATTGCAATTCAATTAGTGATAAATTTAATTAATGTGTAATGAAAGATAAAAATCTTTCTGTAGTTTTTTTTATTTAAGGAAATGCAAATTCCTTTAATTTATAACATCAGACAAGAAATATTGAAAGGAAAAAATCCCAAATTGTTTCATGATATTGAAATAGTCCTTGAGTAATTGATAGAAGAATTCAAATTGGACTGAGACAAAACCTTGAATATAAAAAATTGATTAGAAACAAAAGAAAAGACATACAAGTCACCTTCATTCATGTGTTTATCAAAATAATTCATAGCTCATTTCAATTCCATTGACGACCATGAAAAATTTGAACACAAATTAGTCAAGCCTCATCTAAATTAAATCAGTGCATTGATTTTTGTGCAATACTATCTGTCAATAACAAAAAAAAAAGTGGCTTTAAGGAAAGTGTTACGTCCCCGTACTATTTTCTTGCAAACTGCTATACCAACTGATACAATAGTATAACGTAAATGCAAAAGCAATAGTTTCAAACAAATGCATAA
>JAPYZH010000424.1:0-56657 GCA_030523085.1 Meteorus colon
CAAATTCGAGCCTTTTTGCGAAATCGCGGCGAACGGACATAGGAAATCTTGGTCGACAATTTGAAGTTAAGCTTTTTTGAGCCTCCTATGCAACATATCCAAAAATCAGCTTTTTCGCTTACTTGCATTTTCAAATGTATATATATATATATTTGACTGGTTTACCATGTTATATTTTTCTTCATTCTCCACAAGCAATAATAAACAAATATAATGACTCGACTAGAAGAAAAATGAATAAATGAAATACGTTGAATATTATTCCATTGACAATATAAATACTACGCCCTAAATAACATTTGGATAACACAAGAAATAATAAATAAAATTTTCATACAACAACTTGCTGCAGTGGTATCTGTACAAAGTAAATAATTTACGAGCCACTTTGTAAATTTTTACGACTTATCGAATGAAAGTTGAAAAACCACCCCCGATGAGAAATGGACAATAGATGTCCAGTTGGAATAGTGAAGCATGTGATCGACACCTTTAGACATGAGAGTATAACATAGATATAATAGAAAAAGGCGACGATGTACCTTTCAATAAATTATCTGGAGTCTTGTGTTTGTCGAGTGTAGGAAGAGGGAGAGTAAAGAAAGGTTTTGGGGTAGAGATAAAAAGAAGGATGTTGTTATGCAACGACGGGTGGTCCGGACATCTTGAGCACAAACTTGGCAACCACGTCAATAATGAGGTTTGCATTGAAGGAATCAAGTTTTTCATTGTGATCAGTGAGCGACATTCGTCACCGTTATTTATCGCATTATATTCGTTTGTCGCTTTACTTTATCGCACACACACGTAAATAATTTCATTGGCATATATACATGTATATGTATACATAACTTCTTCCTTTTCCCATCCCGTGTGTTCTCCCAATGTCGAAAAATCCCGCCTGGCCACCACCTGGATACTCTGGTTGCCATCTTGTGGGAATAGCTATGGACCCATACACAAACTAGTAAGAAGATGAAGAGCAGGGAGGGTGAGTGTACAGAGGAGGACAAAGAAAAAGGAGAATGAAAGTGACTATGGCCAAAATAGAGAAAATATGTTAGAAATAGATATTGCAAATTTACAACAATTAAATTCTTCTTATGTTTGGTTTGGAATATTAATTGTTTATCATTATCAATATCAAACAAGTTAAAACGAATCTTGAGCTTCAGTGTAGTTCTCTGTAGTTTTTATAAATTGATTATCATAAATTATTGATTTATTTAGTAACGAGGAATATACATTAGACAAAAAGCCTTAGTGGACTTTTATTCCTTCAATGAATCCATATTAGATGTGAATGATATGTGAAAAGTATCAATGAAGTCTCGCTATCAATCTAGAAGTAAGAATATCATTAATTGAATCTGCGGTTTGTGTAATCGTATGTTAAGTGATGAATAATTTTTCGTTATAGACGTTTGGTCATATAAAGTGATAAAGTTCAATCGTGAGCGACATCTGGAATATAACGTGCTGGAAAAAAATACCAACAAAAAGTAATTTCAACCGTAAGCAACACAATAAATTCACTCAGAACGATATTGAATTTTACAGAAATTTATCAAAACTGCATGACTGTATCAAGTAATAAAATTTTATTTCAAGCGACTGATATCTGTAATTACTTTTAGCGAATGAAGAATTGTTTCAAACCAATGTCTTATGACGCATTCGCTTACAACAATACTGATTGGAAGAAGATTATCGCGAAGATAAATTTATATTTTGATTATGGGAAAAACTTTTGTCGCGTTTGTACCGATAAAAATCTACGAAGTAAAAAACATGTGAAGAAAGAATCCGGAAACTGAGGTATGGAATATGTTGTTCTCCCTCGAAAATATAAATGGAATTGATGTAATAAGGATTGTGATATCCATCCGATAAATTGGAAGAAAATGGTAGATGACAATGATATGACTTTAAATCAATCATTCACTTTTCTAATGCAAGGATCAATGACAGGAAAGAAATAGTTCAATAGTTGTAAAACTATTTCAATTCGTTCATTTTATATATTTTTAGAAGTGAAATGTACTAATTCGGACGTCCTTCTGTTATTCATTTTTTCACCTTCAACACTAACAGTCAGGATATAATTTACAAAAAAATAAAAATTGAGAAATGCTAATTTTAATACCTGCCGCACGACTTTTCCGGGTAATTATTTTCATCATATTTTGTAAAGGAGATATATGTTTGTCCCGATAATGAAAAAATCCAACTTAATGCATAGAGAGTTGAAATTATATATAGGCAAGCATGAACAGATTATGGTTATTCATGTCAAAGATGTCAACGCTCTATCTATTCGTAATTTGCTTGGTGGGAGTCGTCGTCGTTCTAGGATCTCCTGAAGAGGGAACTAAAGCCGCCGGGAATGCGTCTGATACTGCACGTAAGGAGAAAATAAAAACGAAAAAAACCTTAAAAATTACAAGTAGTACCTATAGAACAATATGAGAACAATTAGAACGAAGCATAAACTTCTTTTATATTCTTGTCTGATCATATCCGATCGACTTTGCTTTTTTCGATAACTAGAATGATTCCCATATTTATTTCAAGTATCTGATTTGAAGTTTATCAGTAGATTTTTTTTTATTTTGGAACTTCAAAATCCATCTCTAATAGACAAGTGAATTGTTATGTTGGCAATGAATAGTACACTGTTAAGAATACGAAAAAACTCGTGGAAACAAAGAGAAAATTCATTTTTTAATTTTTCATTGTCAAAAATCTACATACAAAATGATGTCACGATAAACTATCGATATTTCTTTATATATTTTTGTTAATTCACATAAACATTTTGTATAAGAGTATACAAGTGGATACGAGAATTATAAAGAAAATTTTATGTGTATTGTTCTATTGCCTAATTTCTTCCATACTGGATCATTGAAAAAAACTCTTCTGCGAGATTCTATTTTTTTTTTATGTCACTACTGAGTACATATTCAAAATATTGATCATCGAATTGATATTTAATAAATTTTTAGCGGATTCAGGCGCAATGACAACATCCGCAACACCAACTGCAACGGAGGAATCTACAACTCCTCAACGTAAGTCGAAAAAATAGATGAAATTGAAACTAACCCGAATTGTTTCTCGAGAAAAACTACTTGGACACTAAATCGTGAAAAGCTGTAAAACAATTTAATTATAGAATTTCTTTTCATTTATCCTAGCAAAAAAAGGTAACGCATGTGTTGCCATATCGTCATATGCAGGTATATACATGTCCGTAGGTGTCTTCATCTATATATATTTAATAAGCACTTGAGAATTGACCAGAGTTCATATACGAAATAAACATTTTCATTGTTATGTACTAGATTGTGATAATAAATTTGTAGTCTTACTAACAGAAAACTATCTATTGTACCATGTTAACATGAAAAATATAAAGATTATATGAAACTGAGATTTTGAAACATATTATGTAATTAAAAAAAAGAAATTATTATTTTATCATCCACGATTTATGGATATCATCACTGATGTGAATAAATGAATTGTTCATAACCAAATATGTCATTAATAATAACAGAAAGTCGAGATAAATCTTAATCTTTTTTCTATTTTCATTTGGTGACAGAACGTTCGAAATAAAAATTGCATCAGCCATGAACACCAAAAAAAAATCGCTCGCATCAATAATATAGGAAGTCGCTAAATTTTTTTGTCACTGCAGTAACATATTCGGAGCTTACGTTTAGCTAACCTGAAGTATAATAGATAAGACATACAACTAAAGGATACTCATGTAAGTTGGAGAGCTGACGTAGCCATGACGTGGGATTTTTGTATTATCTCTTACCGCTCACGTTTCCTTGAAAATACCACTGCCATTTAAAGACCCAAAGTATACAACAATTGACTAGGCAAATTGTCTGAGTGTCTAACTCATTAATGAATACCAATTTAATTCCCGTTAAACAAATTGGTACATAACAAAAATATATTTTTCTATTTTCACAAATATTTTTTTCCCTCAACAATGTGTTTATGTTTTTCAAATCATTCCTCAAAGGCTTCCTCAATCAGATGAATATTTTCCTCTATACAATAACTGTATCGAGCGTGTGCGCGAAATTAAATTAAATAATTTCTCGGCTTTTCATCTTGTTTGTCAACCCCATATCTCAAATTTTTCCACCATATGTCAATTGAATTTGTGATGGAAAGAATTCCCGAAAATATCACAGCTTTTCTCTCTCTTTTCTGCATTCTTCACCTTCATCCGAATAGTTCATGACACAAATCGATGTTTCATCTTTTTTTCTTTTTTTTTTTTTCCCCAGAATGATTATTCAGTTGAAGTGCAGAGAAAAAATAACTAGTCACGAGAGAACGATTTACGCCCCACACGCGACAACTATTGTATATTTTAATCGATTCACTCTCCTGGCAACTTCATCGAATGTCAAACAACAGGATTTTCCCGTTGGTTGGATATGGTTTTATTGGTACTACCAAAATATGAAGAGAGTGTATAGGTATGAATGCCAGTGTTAGAATATGTAGAATCATTTATCTGTCTACATATGCATATATACCAATGACAGATGTACATACTGTCCGGAAATTAAACTCGATGATTTTGCAACATCGACATTGTTCGTATGAGCACGCATGAAATTTCTCTACCTTTTATTTATTCATTATTTATTTTATTTTTTTTTTTCCTCAGTATTCACAATGTACCATATGTCGTATTTTTATATAAAAGATGATGGAACCTGATCCAAATATTGCATATGGATATTCAGATCTGGAGATAGTTGTGCTGTATAAATTTTGGAATGAAAATCTTCTTGGATGATACAGAAAACAAAATTATGATTAGAAATTTGGTGAATTTGTGAATGAAATGCCAGATGAACAAGTCACATTCATAATCTCCAACAGAATTACTGTAGAACAATGAAATTGGAAAATCTCATCAGCTATTCAGCAGATGGAACAAGAATTTCATAACAATTCACTCTCCACAAATAATTTTTTCCAGATTATATCAATATAAAACGAGTTGTCACTTTAATTTTTCAATCCATTAAATATTTTGATAACGACCAATATTCATCATTATATTCTAATTGTTCATCTACATTGATGTATCAAACCTTCTTACATCTCAGTTTTTATTTATAATCAAGATGTTGTGATGATTTATCCACTGATTGGAGATTATTGAAGACATATTCTGGCGATTTTAAAATATTGCAGTTATATTTTCACAATAATCTGTTTTATATCGGATATTGTATATGTACGCATCCCATTGTTCCGAAAAGCAATCAACCGAAATGGTGGAGTACAAACTAACAGTAGTAATAGTAGGACTGGTGTTTGCATGTTAACAAGTGTATTTGTATCCTAACACTGCAGTTGATTGTGAAAATCACTTGATCATCTCGGTTAATAGTCGATTGTTGTGCAGGTTCACATCAGTTTCACATAGAAGTTCTACATGCTAGCAAATTAATCCCCACTATATTTCACGGATAATGAAAATAATTAGTTAACATTTGAATCTACAGACCTAATCGGTGTAATTATAATTCGATTAACTCTCCATGTTCTACCGCTTTCATAATATCACACAGGTTCTATATTATTTTTTATGGTGTGAATATTTACAGTGACTGCTTCTAAACATCAGAATATTGAAAATATCAATCTGTGTCACGTTGTGGCTTAATTACTTCCAATAGTTTTCTGTCGAGTCTTTCTCCTCTATTGTAATATACTCCATCGATCATTCCAAATTTAACGATAGGAGCCCAAAATTAAATTTTCTCGTAATCGGCAATACCACAAATTAATCGATTGCAAATTATTTGTCAATGTTTAACAACTCTGCTAAATATTCTGATAATCTAATTCATTTAAAACTTGCTCGATTTATATTTATATTTGTTATCAAAGAAAAAGATTACTGTAATTTACATTATTGGACAAAAACTCAGGAATAATTCAAATGTATCCAAATTTTATTAAAGGAATATAATTTTCTCTGAACTTTTTACGATTGAGCGATCATTTTTTCAACACACAGACACCATTTACGAACATATGTCATCATACACACAATGAATCTGGAATGACCATCAATTTTAAATGCTGACAGACTTTTTTCTATCAATGAAGGTGTCGAAGAACAAAGGACACCATGTCGAGTGGAGTTAACAAGTCGAGCATGTATATCACCCCTAACGATATGGATTTGATGTTCTATGCGTCGAGACCAACAGCAGACAATCATCCACCTGGTGCGCTACATTTTATTATTCAGGATAGAGTAGAGATAAGGCATCAAATGTAATGAGTCTCTAAATTGAAAACGCCTGTTGTGATGAATATGATTGTATTCTAGGGCGTAACGAAGTCAATCCTCGATGCACCTTTGTTGCATATTTTTATTATGTACATATGAAAAAGTGAATTTGAAGAGAAGAAGAATTAGAGTGAATATATTAACGGTATGAAAGAAAAACCATCACAAGCAACTTCCATGAATATGGGGTGAATTATTTCAATTGATGCATTTTCATACAGCGGAAGTAACAGACTTTGAACAAAAAATTTTTTTTGTTGGTGAAAAATAGATAAGGTCTTTTATAAGACCTTCGGAGAAACTAAATTGCAATGAACAATTATAAAACCACAATTCTCTGTTGCGAAACGATCCTGTAAAGAACAAATTGTAAATTGTATCAAATTTACTAATCGAATGTATCGATGATAATTTCAAAAATATTCCGAAATTATTTATTGAGAAATCGTATGGGCAGCGGCAAAGTATTGAATTTTAATTAAGAATTCCATCTGAAATTTTCCAATAAAATAAAATTCTTCAAGATAAAGTAGATATTGAAATAACGAAATAATCACCGATTCATTTCAATTATTCATCAATAATTTTTACCTCATTCGCTAAGCTACCGAAACTGTTACCCCATCCTAATGCATCATTAAAAATAACCCATTGTATTTGTATCATAAATATCCATCGAGTGTAACATGAATGCATAATTATTTTTGCAACCGCTGCGCGAACGAATGGTTACGCTCCGTTGAGATGGGGGTGTTATGTTAACCCCTGCGAAGTGTCGTCGCAACGAAAAAGAGGGCCAGAAGTCAAAAGCTGCATCGACCACTGCAACACTCGCGCACCCGTCATTACTGCTCTGCTATCACGCGTTGTACATAGGTACATTGATGTATGTAGAACACTGTATGCACATTTGTATATAGAGCTCCATGCGGACACCCATGGCGCTCTGTTAGGTCATACTTCATGCAATTGTAAACGTTCATCCCCCCCTCGAATAGAGGTAATGATTATTGTCAGTAGTTTAATGAATGATTGAGAGACCGGAGGTGGGGCTACATCGACAATATTACCCTTATTTTATTTTCATCACAACAACGTACATGCGGCATGTCACAGTTGTACGTTTTTATTTCTTTTTTAAATTATATGTACTGCATAAAAAAAAGGGAAAGTTATACCAAGAATTCTTCATTGAACAGAAGTTGGAGGAATATTATTGTGGTTTTTTATTGGAAAACAAAATTGCGATGACAATTCATCATAGTTTTATATATTGTTGAGAGGAGAGCTGAAAAGTCGGTTGATTCATTAACAATAAGTGGAATATTGTGAATATTCATTTACACCAGTGGAAAAGTAATTCAATACAGAACACAGAGAAATTGACCTGTGTAAATTCATTGGATGTGAACAATTTCCTTTCACAGGATGAGGTATTGAGAATTGAATGTCGTAAGATCTATGAAGAATCTATGAGAAGTGTAAAAAGAAGCGATTATAGTTTGAATTATAAGATGGAGAGAAATTTTTCATACAGCCGGGTAGAAATTATTGTGTATGAGATATGAATTGTTCAACTGAAAAGGAAGATTTGACTGATTGATAACAGTCGGCTGGGCTACATCACAACTGCAGAGTGAAAAAGAATGTTTTTCTTTCTGATAATTCTATATAATCGCTTCATTCAAATTATCGATGAATCATCTGTAGCTCATGAAATATTTAATAGTTAAATATCAATTTTGCTCAAATAAATCATTGCCACCTAATTAATTTATATGAACCAATCTCTATCTGTATCATCATGTAAAATTACCGAACAAGTAGCGCGTATCGAGTTAAAAAAAAAAAATAGTTCTTTTGGAATTCATGAATATCCGATTACACGTCACAGCCAGGATTTGATATCTCAGAATCATTCGAAGAGCTGATTCGCAATCCAAAGTCGAGCGGATCAATGGTATCTTTAATATGCAAGAACATTCACGAGTGAATTCAATAGAATTCATCTTCTTTCACAATATTTAATGTTAGTTTGATTCCTGTCGAAAAATGAATTTTCGGAGGACACAAAATAATGAACATTAATTCAGGATTCTTCGGCTATTTGAGAGCGTTGAAAAAAAATGATTGTGTACATTTAGTAAACAAAAAGCTAAATATGACTGAAACGTGACAACACTGTTCACATTCAAATTGCACTGATGTGGAAACACTCAATTCTTCAGCAATGTTATATGTTATTTTTGTGAAATGAAAAAGATGGAATTACCATCTGTATGCACATCCTTCAACTCTTGAGTAGAGACATGGATAGCTCTTGATAGACTTGGCGAGTTACTGAAGTATGAATGAGACCTTATTACGTATTGGATCATAAGCTTTCTCGATCTCTTCAACATAGTAATTTAAGTGGTTCAATTTATCAATGCAAATAGATATACTGAAATCTTTTTATACATGTGTGAACATAGCGGAAAGTCAAACCTGATGGCATATTTGAGGATTTTTTTACTTTTTCATGCTGAGGGTGAAAATTGTAGAGGAATAGAAAAATAAATGTGAACGTGTGAGTCATTTCATGCCATAAAATTTACAGGGTCTGATTGCAAAATATTGAAAATCATAATAATTAAATTCACATGAAAAGCAAGATAATGTTTTATATATAATCTGAAATACCTTCTGTGTCATGAATCAATATTCAGCAAGTCAACATTTCGGACGTCATTGAACAGACGGAACCCCTGCCGATGAGATGCCACTGGACATAATTGAGAGGTGTGGAATAGAAGGGGAAGACGAAGTCATTCGAAGGAGACCTCAGACAAGAAGCACCTAAGCACAATGCAACACCCCATGAAGAAACCAATATTTGTTGATGCTTCTGAAGTACATGTGACACCTGCATGGAATATTTGATGAAAAAAAAAGATCAAACTTGAAAGATCCTTACAAAAATCAAACATTGTTCACTCTTTCAACATATTATACTTCTGGGATTAATAACATTCAATCACTAATCATGGATTAAACTTTGGATTAGATATATATACTTAGTCGATATTTATTTCGGATAAGAGAAACACTTTCCTCATATAAACCCAAGTGCACATTAACAACAAATGAATAGCTCGAATTTTGTCTTGCCCGATATCATTCAGATCTTTTGTCACGATAATCAAACACCGCCATCTTTTCTGATCAATTTAATCTTGTACAGCCATTCAGTTTATCACGAAATTCGAATTCTCAAACATCAACAATAATAGCAACCTTCCATTTTAATCACAAAAAATCCCTTCCATACCTGTTCGCTTCAATACTTTCAGGCAAAACACCTACGAAATTTTCTCCAAAAAATAACAACTTCAAACCTACATCCATTTTTTTTCCACAACTATTTTTAAAACAAAAATTTGTCAAGAAAAATTGCCCATACTGAGGGGTCTCACTGTTTCACCTACGAAAGAATTCAAAGATCTTTAAACTACCCCATGTCTCACCAAGGCATCATTACCCTGCCCAAAAAAAAAACACAAACAAAAAATGAAAAATGATGTGTTGAAAATTATTTGAATTATGTATACATACATTCCAAACGCATATTTTTTTTTATTATTTTTATTCAGGCTTATCTCTAGGAAGTTTTGAAGGCATCAATGCATCACTGAGTAGATGAATACAGACATATGCACTCATACACATAAGCACAATATCGATATGTATTTACATACACGTATATATAGTCAGTTGGCACAAGTTGGCGACAGGTCCGAGCGTATAGTAGAAGTGGTGAGCGTAAAATTATATGCGTATAGGTATTTTACGGTTGCGCGTTATAAGAAACAGCAGGAGTTTGTCTGTATATAATAGTCACGCCTTTTGCCAGCTGACTGTATAGTTGAACGCGTGGTGTTGTCCATTGTAATTTTCTTGTCTCTGAATATCTATCTATCTATATATATACATATGTACACCCTCGCATAACGATGTCGCTGCCCGTTACGATTTTTACCATACTGCCGCACATGTCTAAAACATCCAAATGCATAACATCAACTATATTTACTTTATACGTATTTCCCTTCATTCTTCTATTATTTCTTGAGATTTTTATTCATTATGACAGAAAGTTGTTTTGTTTATATTCACCAGTGGTGATTTTATTATGCAGAGTCTCATTCAGCATTTTACATTCTCGATTCTTCAATATTCCAATAATTACTTTCGGATTTATATATGTTTATTAAAGTTATCACTTGCTGAGTTTTAATTTTTCATTCTCACTGACACTGAATAATTGATAAAAATCTATGAAAATTTTCATGGATTTTTATCATTGATTGACCTCTGACATTGCCGAATCAATTTGGAATAAAGGGAAAGTGAAGGACAATGGTAAACAAAATCAGTTAATTTTTTTTATCATTCCTTAAACTCACCGTGGGTCATCATGAGATTCTGTCAATTGTTATTCAATGTTCTTTGAATATATGAAATGTAATTTGAGCAGCTACTCGACACCTGTACAGGCAAATACGCACACTACAAACCTGATAAGTATAAGAGGCTTCAGGCAGCCCAGACCCATTTTTTTTTTTTTTTTTGATTAAAGACGATGACAGTTCGTAAAAATGAAAAAATCCGTATCATAGTGAGGTCGTAAGAAAAAGAGGTTTTACTGTATTGATTCATCGTTTCAATACGTAAATTCTTCTGCTTTTTCGTTTTTCTTTTCCCTATTCGTTTTGTGTATGATGACACTTTGGAAAAAAAAATACTTATCCAAGGTAGGGAAATTGAATTTGAAAATAAGCGAAGGAGCAGAGATTTATGATGTGCAATTGCGAGTAGTTGTCTATTGTTTTGATTACATCAACAAATTCATCAATGATCCTACTTTTTTTCGACCTTTCAGATATGAGCACGCAGAAACTGATAAATATCTTGATAATACCGATAAGACGAAGTTGCAGAATGGCATTGAATATCAGTCACTGTAGTAGTTGCTAATTTTCGCATTAGCAATGACTGCGGAAAATGTCAAAACACGAAATAATGTCAATGATTTTCACGACTTTGTCCATTTCATCCTACACAAATAAATGGTTGGACTTTCTATTAGAACATTTTCATCTTCTTATCAAGGAAATTCCTGCGTTCATCGATCATTGTCGCTGATTCATTCCGCTCGGATTAAACTTAATCAAAGTTTTGCCGCAATTCATAACACAGAGAAGAAATTGTGGTAGATAAAACCTATTTGATATCTTGCTGTGACATTTCATATAACGTTTGTCTTTCTCATCTTCACATTGAACCAGATGGAAACCAGATAATTATGGCCGTGATTTCAGAATTCTAAGTGTGAATAATACTAGGTTGAAAAGTGTTAATTACACACTAACAAGTCATAAATACACTATGAACAAAGTGTGCGAGGAAAAATTAAATCACTAGATTAAAAACACTTTTCATTTATGTGTGCCATAAAATGTGTAGCTCTTTATCTACCCTGAGTTTGTTAGAAATTCAAAAAATATATTTTTCTACAAATGAAAAATTCTCTTGTTTATTCTGTTTATTTGTTAATTCTTATATAAGAAAATTAAGATTTTGTACGAAGAAATATATAAGTATATTTCTTTGTACGATGAAAAAAATACAATAAGAAAAAACATAAACATAGTTTACAAAAATTAACGATGCAACAATACGACTCTATACATCACGAACATTATAATCTCCATGGCATTAAACTGTCGAATGTTTCAGTTAAATTTCTAGTCCACCCCTCATATTTTATAGAATCTTTGTTATTCTACACCAAATGCAATCGCATCGAAATAACTGACACAAAAGTGTGAATTTAGTGAATGTGAGGCAGAGTAAGAAAAACAAAAATAAAGTGAGAGAATGAGATGAGGCGTGTATATAAAATTATCCGTGGTCTGTCATCTGTAGCTGTGCTTGCATACGGTAGTAGAGGGGAAAAGACGATAAAGTGCGCGTCAGATAGGGGGGAAAAAATTATATATGTATGCATCCGTGTGATATTCAGAGAAAGAAAAGAAAAAATGAAAGAAAGTGCAGTCACGCGTCGTCACTGCTTTTCCCAACACTAATTGGCGGTGATGACGCATAGTCTTCATAATTGGTTAAATGAGCATCATGTCAAAAAAATTATCAGAAAAAAACAAGATAGTATGGAATCTCCAAAATAAAACGAATAAAGAAACGTTGATTTAATCGCCAATGTGTTTATTTTCTTTCCGTTTCTATTGTCGTATTTATCACTATTTATTTTTTCTTCTTTCTTTTTTTCCTAGGTTTATAACCGTGACATTTTCTTCGGGTTTTTGCCAAAAGTTTAAGCCAACCAACAATACGAGGACAACCAAAAAATTTAGATCAAAATTGATCCAAAGAAGAAAGTATTTCTCGACAGGGTTTGGAAATGCACAAAAATATCTCTCGACTTGCGTTTACAACTTCTTTTTCATTCTTAATTCATAACGTCAATATTCACTCTTATGATAATAACACAATTGAAAATCAGTAGAATAATCTATATGGTATTCGCAATACTAATTCTAAAATGTCATTTCAAAAAGACACTTTTGAACTTCCAGGTGATCGTCAATGTCGAATTTGACTACATGAACAATCAGAGATATTCAAACCTCAGAATTTTCGCAAATTTCTTCAACATTCACTATAAGAATTTCACGAAATGTAACACCGACTTTCTCAGCATAAATCTTTTGTTTCCCCCAAAAATTATTGATTTCCACTAATTTACCAAGAAAAACTCAATCATGCAATCAACAATAAAACCACATAGAGAACTACAAAACTCTTTGGACTATTCAGTTTCTCATTCATTTCATTTACAATAATTATTATCGCCTTCTTGAAATCTACTTTCACATCACCTACCGTTTAGTTTTGTCCACAATTTTTACGTTCAAGTCATAAATGTCAGTAATGACGTCTTATTATATATATTTCAGTCACATCGTATCAATATCTTCACTTTGAAAAAATTTTCCATACCATCTTATTCATACAATTCGTCGTTGATTGTCAAACAATCCGTCACGATCATAAAAATACCAAATTTTGTGCGCTCATATTGTCAACTTGCTCACGCCGCTACGGAATACATCCAAAGGTAAAGTCATCTAATTTATAATGTCACATACACACACGCAGATATATATTCATACGAACTCTCCTTACATTGTCGATTATTCACGGCAAGATCCCGAAAGTGTCCCACTAAATTTCCCTCCATTTCATCTCTCTTCCTTTTCAAATTTCATTTTATTATTATTTCATTTTTTTTTACGCAGAGGGTCGATGCACAACAACACCAAGTCGTCATGGTGGGCCCCTCAGTGACCACACATCTGCGGTCACCTTAACGCCCCTCAATCTCGTTGTCATTCTCTCTTTGGCATATATAACGACATATATACCTTTATATACATAGAGTAACAAACAATATCTACCCAACAATTTTCGTCTTCCTCGTATATTATAGACGTACTCACGACGACCAAACAGATTTAAAGCCGTCACGGGATATTACGTCCACAGCGCTACTTACTTCAATGCAAAAGAAGAACTCTTGAATTTTTGTATCCATGCACCGTTTTTTTTTTTTTTCTTTCATGCAATTTGTTGAACGGTTTTAAACGTTCACTTTCAATATCTTATGGTTCATTTTTTCAGATTTCGTTTATTAAAATCTCCGATCCGTTTTCTTTCTTGTAGTTAAATTTCAGGTATTGACATGTAATTTTCGAGGCATCACTTAATAATAGCTGAGTATTTGGGTTTGACCAGTTAATGACAATCGTATGTACTTTATTTGGTTTCTTTGGAGAAAACGTTCTCTCTACTTCGTTCATTCTCAATTCGTCTCATTACTGCTCAGTGAAACGATTGTGTGGAACGGTTTCAAAAATTCATTATTCGGTTTTTTCAATGACATTGTAACAGCCATCATTCCACTTCTCCACAAAATTTTGAAGGAATCTATTTCTTGTTACAAATCCCCAAAAATTAAATCTCCAAGAATTTGTCTTGCAAAAAAAATTTAAATATTAAAATTTTTTACAGAAAAATGGATTTTTTAGGTGACGCAACAACTATGAAGCACCATAATGGTTACGATCTTCAAACGCGTTTTTCTTGGAACCCATTTTTTCGACCTGGTTGAAATGATATCTCAAACTTTATCCAACCGATTGATTCCACATTTGGCACAGGCTTTCAGCACATGTCTCTGATCAGCCTCTACTATTTTCGTTTCGAATTATCCATTTTTAGTAAATTCATAACTATGCTCTTCACATGGCAAACTCGTATTGCGAATCATCTTCCAATAGAAAAAAATATGGAACCAAGTTTGAGATAGTGGAATATGAAGCGTAAAAATCAAAGTTTATACGTCTGAAAATTACATTAAAGTCAATTTGATGCAAGAATGTTTGGTTTGTAAGATAATAGGCGTGAACACCTCCTAGGAAGGAGTAATTATTCTGAATTATGATAAGTACACACGTTGAGAAAAACTTTTGACAAATGAAACCTATTAGAATAAGAGTCATCTTAATTATTTATTTAACAATATTTTCTCTGCATGACACCCTTACTCACAATCTTAGAGTTCCTCACAGTCTATAATACCTTCCTAGCGATAATAATTCCTTTCTCAAGAAAAGAAAAGATAATCAACAACATTTCACACTAAAGGAAAAGTAGTTTGTATCAAATGTGATGCATTGGAGACAAATACGTCGAATATTCATTCATAACAACTTCATCACAAAGATATGTTGTCAATCAATATATAAAAAAATTCTGCTCTCAATGCAATGTTGACTGATTTTTCAAACGTGCTATATAACTAAATCCCCTGAAAATGGACACGTGTCTACTTTCACTAGGATCGGAAAATTTCCATATAAATATGTTCTGTCATACTTTTGTCTGTTCATGTTTACCCTGGAATTATGTAAATAGAAGTGATAGTAAAATGAAAAAAAAAGACTACGGAAAAAAGACTACAGAAAAAAAAATCATTTCTATCATTCATCTCATAGTTTTCATTACCTCCATATGTGTCTGTGGATTTGTGTGCTGTTGCTGTTTGCTAACCGAAAGAGGAGAAAAGAAAAAGTAGGAAATTTTGCCACACTTCTGTCTGATGTTTGGTAGTATGTATTTGTACATGAATGATGTTGGGTCATTTTTATGATATATATTTCTGCTCACACAGTTGTATATTCTTTAGGGAAATATTGAATAAGGGCGGAGATCGGACGTGCCCCTCTTGGACATCGAGGACTCCCCTAGTGGGGTAAACTCTATGTCTGTTACGAGAAAAGAGCGATAGAGTTCTGTCTCGGCTGGAATATATTTGATCTTTTGAATATACACGAATCGTTGCGACATTTTCATGTTAATAGTTTAATACTTAACTTTGAATTCATTTTTTCTTATAAATGATCATTCAATGATCTTCATAAGTCCATTAATTCACCACAGAGGTGTGAAAACACGAAATATCCACTTCTCAGGGATTAATGTTAAGTGAAAAATGATTTTCATTTGAAGAAGAGGAAATAAATGTGACAAAACATGTTTGTATGTTTATTTTTTTCGTCAAATTAATGATACTTTCGATCGTTTGCTTTTTTCAATTTGTCAGCAAACTATTCTGGATTTTGATAAAGTGAAATTTATTTCTTTTTCATTACTGTTTTTTTCTTTAACTTTCCAAACTGGTCTAATATCCCTAAATAATAAAACATATTCATCATCGAAAGCTTCAGCTATTGTAACGCAAGTTTAATTATTTCGAATTTGAAAATATTTTCATTGTTAGATTATGTGGAGAGTCTACAAATGTTATAATGAAGTAAATATTAAAAATAAGATTCGATCTGATGTTAGTTGAAATGATGGTTCAACATATATCAACAGATATCATCGTTACACAATGGAAAATGAATGTAGAAATTTCGAATAGTTGTTAAACAAAAAGTTATCTTGCAATTTGCAATTATCAAGTTACTTACTGAGAGGTTAGCAGTGAAGAAAGTCTTCATGAGGTAGCTTCACTTTATCTAATTTCACGTAGTTCTACAGTGAACCCATAAATAAAAAAAAGGAAAGGAAACAGATAGAACAACAAGTCTAATAAATTCGATTGTTCTAATCTTTCAAAGGACGTAAAATATTATTTCTTTGGCAGAGAATATACATCAAGATTTTATAAAAAATTCACTTCACAATGACATTCATCAAAAGCACCTATTCTTAATTTGTTGGTGCAACAATTTCTCTATTCTATAAAAAAAACTTTTCTTACAGACATTTTTCAGAAGGAGGAGATTCCCTCTCCATCTACTTCGTTATTCAACAGATACTCCAAATCGACATAAATTCGATCATCTTTATACATTCGATGTAAATCGTATGAAAAAATTATATATTTCAAATCCAAATAATTTCAATTTCTCATTAATTTTGAACTGATTTCCCGGGTGGCCTTTTTTCAGTCCACACATCTATTGGGGCATTCGTAAAAAAAAAAAAAAAAAACAGAATGATATTTTCCTGCATTGAATAACGATACTGATTCATTTTCACTGATTCTGTAAAGGGGTTAAAATAGAATTCAATTATTCATCTTTTTTTTTTCATTTTCATGTAAAATTCAGAGAAAACAACGAATAGAGAAACGTATATTAAAGTATTTCTATATCCTAAGCCATTATACCCATCATATTATTATTCATGGGCACCATGCACATATTTCTGATGATACAATATTTTATACAATTTATAGTTCAGTTCATAAATATTCTGTATAAACCGGAAATTTTTTGATCATCCGAATTCCACAGTTAATTTCAGACAGTTGAAGTTCCTAATATATTTTCATTTTTTTTCTTCTCTTTTTTTTTTGTCAGTACATTATTCTTCATACCATCTTCACGTGAATGAATCAATGGGGATGGCAACAGCCTCAACGACAAGTCCATGTAGAGAAATTTTTCAAATTTAATTGGCTGGGCTCAACGCACTTTTTCCGAAAGGACAACGAGGAAAAAAAAATTGTTTCGTGCAAAGAAAAAGTGATAAAGTGGGTATACAAACTGACATACTTTCTCTGAGGGAATAATGATCGAAGGGGTGCTTGGGGTATGTCTATGTGGCACACATCTGCAGATTAAGTGGAGAAAGGGCGACGAGAAAGAAAAAAAGAAAGGCGGAGAGACAGGGCGAGATGTAATAAGGGGAGAAGAAAGTTCCTGATCCATTATTATATGTGGATCACTTGACATTGGACCGGGCCAATCTTCAAAGACGAAATAATTCTTTGTGAATGTGGAAATGAATTCACTGGAGTAAATTCTTCACGGATTGATAACTGGGTATACGGAATGAATAAAAATAAGACGTCAATACAGTTTGATGGCATCTTCTTCATTTCATTCAGTTAAAAAATACATTTGTTTTGATATCGATTCTATTCGATATGGACTTCAAGTCAAGAAGTTGTTCGATGAAGTCTGTCGAATTGATGTGTCCACGGATGTGTCGACAAAGCTGAATAGCAAGATTCGTGATTTTTTTTTCTTTTCATGTTCTTCTACGCTCCTTGATTCCTAAAAATGGGAAGAGGTGTGATCTGGTCAGGGCCTGAATATTTCAATGATCAAATTTTAATAATAAATCACCTCGTCGTCATCATCTTACATGTCAATAATGTGAGAATATCTGCACATCATGAAAATTTACAACTTTTTTCGCTCAATGAGGTGGATTTCAAATTTCATTTTCATTTTGTTTATAAATATATAAATATTTCTTTTTTTTCCATTTCCAAGTAGAATTTTTCATTGTAATATATTTCTACTGCTGTACCTCATCGACTATTGATTTCTAGGAGTGACTTCATTATTGCTCTCATTCTTTCATTCATCTCATATTTAATTGACATCATCGGAATGTCTATCTACAGATTCATAGAAATCAAATTCCGATCTGGAAAAATATATCAGTGAGTTCTCATCAAAATTTCCGGTGTCGTTAGTCAATTTGGAAGCTACAAATCTATTCTTCCATTCATTGTAGGACTTTAACAAGAATTCATTCTATACAAAATTTGATATCGGACGAAAATGGATTCATATAGCATCATCAAAACCCCCGCATTGTTCTCCATCTGTAGTAAATAGAACTCAGAGAGTATTTTAGTCTGTTTTCAATCGATGCGTCTTCATTTCAAATCGAATACCAAACTTTCATTTAACCTCATTGGATTTACTTAATCTCTCACTGTTCATTTACTTGTGACCCGAAACTATCACAAATGATTAAAAAACAAATCTACGAACTAATTTTGCTACATTTAGACTTCCTGAAAAATTGATGATGACGACAAAACCCGTTTGCTTACTTCTATTAGCTAATGAAAATTTTCAATCGCTGATTCAATGCATATTTAGAACAAAAAAAATTATTCAACTTTATATCAACAATATATTTCTCACAGAATCATTTTTCGATTTCTTAAAGTGTCTCGCACAATATTGTCTTCTTATTATCAATCGCTGAAAATATTGATACAATAACTGAACAGAAAAAAAGGAGAAAAAAAAATCGTGTCATAAGGGAAAAGAAAATGACGATTATACTGTTGGGCAGAATAAATTATTATCCTTCGTTTGTAACGCACAAAACCAGTGACCCGTGCCATGAATGAGGATAAAAAATTTACGAAAAAACTGCTTTTATGGAAGGTTCGACATTCATTCCTTTCCTATTCGGCTGTTCACTCAAACATTTTTTCTTTCAATTGTATCCCTATTTTTTTTTTTTTTCCCGTTGTATCTTTTTTGCTCTCGAAAGAAGTATGAGCAAGGGTAGGCTGACATGAGGTCATAACCATTTGCATTAAATAGTATGGCACAGGGACAAAGAATAAACAGCCCACCGTAAAGAGAAAAAAAAGCAATGAAAAAAAATTCAGATGGAATGAAAATTGGGTCGAAATAGTTGAATTTGATTCCCGGTCATCACACGTCCTGTCATGGGAAATCAAATCTGTCACCGTCACATTCACATACCAACTGCACAAGAATAATGCAAATACAATTCTTGACTGAAACACTTTTTTTATTACTAAAAAATAATGACGAAGACAGCAGTGGAGGAATGAATATAAAAAAAAGAATATATTAAATTTGTTCACTTTCTCACAATTTATCCTCCGACCAAGACAAATCCATCTAAATATTTACACTTTTGTTAAATTTTTTTTTTGCTGAAAATGAAAAATAGATTCAAATGTAAAATTGATGCGCCCCATGTACAGTTCTTTGATTAATGTCATGGTAAACCAAAAAACATAAAACGTGGAGAGCAAAAAAGTGAAAACTTGTGCAAACATGAAATAAAAAAAAAGAAAAAGAGAGAAAAAGGACTAGAAAATATTATATCTCACATGACAGTAGAACTGAAGCGATAACTCCACCCGGAGCGTTGCAGTCCCGCCTAATAATTCTTCGTGGTCGTCACGACATGTCCATGTCACGGCGTCGCGACGCTCACGTTCATCTCGTATACTTCTTGCTCACTTTTTTTTCTCATAATACATACCAAACGTTGTCACATATGTATGTGGGTTATTTGACCGGAAAATTTACATTAAGCTCTAGGCAGTTTGTTCGCGTTTTTATTCTATTTGTTCTTCGTATTTTATGTGACCTAAGAGTAGACAGCTTTGGCATTTAAAATTATTTTCATTGACGCTTTTTTAAAATAATGAAGTTATTATGAGATATTGAATACTAATCTTTTTCAATCTGAAATCGTCACATTGTCAAGTGTATTCTTGCCGAAAAAATAAATATTTCTGACTGAATCAGAATCGAAATTCAATATTTATATGCGTTATGAATTCGGAAAAAATTGGAAATGTTTGTTAAATTTATCATTGCAAATATTCTCACTTCAAGAGCGATTTTGAATTGTTTTTAATATTGCGACACTGAGATTTACAATTCATCCGTTATTTTTTTCCTCTCATTCTCATCCAACCCAAAATTTTCAAACTCAAACTTTTTTTTTCCATGCTAAATTAATCACTGAATCAGATCTATTTCATGAAAATAATTTGCTAAACCACATGGAATTATTATTAGAATTAAAAAATATTCATATTCCAAATCCACTTGGTCTAACATAATTATTGAATTCAAATTATATTTTCAATCTAAGAATATTTTTTTTTAGTGTTACTCATCTTCAAAGCTTTTAGCTCCGGTTGATGAGTTGATAACTTGAGATAATTTGAAGCAGATGCAAAACCAATTTAATACTATTGAATGATTTACACGAAAGAAAGGAAAAAAACCCGTTACGAAAGAATCCTTACTCTTATTCATGAATATAAACTGATGATACATAAAAATCCGGTGAGAAAGATTTACCCAGCATCGGAATAAAATTGCACATGATAATTTAGCAGCTTTCGTCATTGGTGTTAAATCTTCTCAAAATCTTATGCAAAAGTTCATAAAAAGAAAACAACAGAAAAATCTACTTTCCTCTAGTATATCTTTTCGAATCCTCAATTCATCAACTATACAATTGTTATACATTTTATAGCTGAGAAGGTAATTCTATATATGAAGAAGAAGAAATAACTCGTCAAAAAATCAACCTCATCAAGCATTCTAAAACTTACATATTCAGAAGAAAATTCAAAATATAAATAACTGTCCACAATTGCAATCAATTTTTCTAGTCAAAATGCGATGTCCTGTCAAACAAAAGAATACAAATCTTGTTCGAATACAAAACTGCTTGCGAACAGTTACCAATTCTTCACGTAGTTCCAAATTTTTAACCTACATAATCTGATTCATTCACTGAGACTGCAAATTAAATATCCCCATTCACATGATTTTTATAATATCAACTATGGCTGATGGAACAGACTGATAATTAGAATTTATTCCGTTACTTTTTGTAGCTAAAAGAAAAGTAACTGTATTGAAGATATAAATGAAAAATTAATCAACCATCAACCATCAACCAAAATAATAACCCTGATGTAATATTAGTCGAAAATCTTCATTATATTCTACATAAAATACGAAATTTCAATTTTTAATGACTGTGATTTCATGGAGAGTAGTGCTATCCAAAAATTTACCACATGAAGAAAGCCACAGTCACATCATTCAAGAAGTTTCTTATTTATTTAATTGCAAATCACTTGAATAATTGATAATAAATAATCATAGATATTCGAAGACGTTGATAAACGTAATAATTATCCATTACATCCATCAAATTCTTATGAATGCAATGAAGCAGATTTTTGTCTTCATGTAGATAATGTCTTGCTTAAGGTTTCTCCAACTATTTCAGTGAAAATTGGTGAATGGAATGTGAAAAAAATAAAATGTTTCTAGTCATAATAAACTTAAAGAAGGTGTTCATGTTGACAATTTAGTTTCACGACCTTTTCGCAGTGTTGGAGTACAGTGACATGAGCACCTCTCCTATTTTCTTCTTCTTTGCCAAAATATGAAGACTAGAAATTTACTGGCCGTACGGTGAAGGAGACAATGTGAATTACGCCTCTATTTTCATGATAATTGATTTGAAGAAAATAATTGGAAGGGTTTTAATTAGCTTCATTCAGTGTATGATTTCATACAATTTTTCTTATACCAATATGGATAATTCCGACAAGAAAAGTTATTTCACAGATAACAATAAAAGCCAAACGCCAAAATGCATTTATAACAATATTTCATACGAAAGTTCATAAAGCTCAATCGTTATAAAAATGCTGAATGCACGGAATAAATATTCAAAGACATTTGGTGATAATTTCCCAAGTGCTATGCAATTTGTCATTTATTTAAATAATTACGCCCAGTCAAAAACACAATTGCCAATGAATGAATAATGCGGGTGGAGTCTCTAAATCTCTCCACCTACCAGTGAACTCAGCCAGATTAATATAACGCAGAGGAAGATGATGATAGAGGAGAAAAAGGAACACATGTGTAAGACAAACACATATGTAAGATAAAGACAGTGGTGGAGTGGTGAGAAGCAGAAGATGAAGGAGGAGATGAGATGAAATGAGAGACCTTTAAGTACATTTTAACTCGACCAAGTCAGTTGGCATTCTGTCTTCTTACGCTCACTTCACATAAAATAATTCATGAAGATTAATTTTACTCTTGCACTCCCCTTCTATATACTTCCAATCTTATT
Source organism: Meteorus colon (assembly GCA_030523085.1). Taxonomy (NCBI): domain Eukaryota; kingdom Metazoa; phylum Arthropoda; class Insecta; order Hymenoptera; family Braconidae; genus Meteorus; species Meteorus colon. The sequence continues at coordinate 22,679 of JAPYZH010000424.1, forward strand.
CTACTCATTTGCAAATGAATGCAATTGCAATTTCGTTCCGTATTCAGTATTACACCGGTCCCAATTTGTAACCATCCAACTCAGCTCAAATTAAATTTGTTATATAAATAAATCTCAATTAAATGGTGATAGTTTCTAATTGCTTATGGATATAAAATATGACATATTCATTTGGAAAATAATTTTATTTAATGTCAACACAAGATTTATTCACTGCCTGTGTATATTATACTTGTTCTCATTTAAATTTTATACTTCATGAGTGTGAATAGTTGGAAAATAAAATTGTCATAACACTTCACAACAACAACTTGTGCCTTCGTGGAAGAAAAAAAAATAGACCAACTTAAAAATGTGGGATTACGCCATGAAGCTTGACAGGTGCTGGGAATGAATTTTTATAAATTTTCTCATTTTCAAAAATAAGTGTCACATATTTAATTAGAGAAATAACCTAATATCATTTAAATTCAATGAATATTTTATATGAACGTAAATGAACGGCTAATATAGAATCAATTCGAATTGAAGTTGTCGGAAACTGAAATGTTCTCACTTATTTAATTATAGTGAATAGACAAGACTTCTTGTAATGGAAGCCCTGCATTCAGTGAATGAAAATACTGCTGCGAGTGATTCGGTTATCACTACTCAAATGACGAATTCCCACGTTCCTCAGGATTTTACAGTTTCTCGAATCCTCTCAACTGGTCCTCATACACTTGGTACGTATATATAAGCAAAATGTACATTTATAATGATGAATTGATATTATACTTTCGATCATCAGCATTAGGGATGTCTAAGTCTTAAAGGTTCCTTTCACAGAAGGAAAAAATAATGCATTGGCTTCTTCTGTTGCACGTTGAGTATTCTCCAAGATTTTTTTGCGCAAAATATAATTTTTGTTACAAGTGATGATCATGATTTGGTGATTTTTTTCCAAACTAGTTTAAAATGACAGGAGAATCACGTTCCTTCTCGTTCCATAAAAGTTGCAAACAGACATATTTGAATGTGAAGATTAAGGGAGTAAATAAAGGCAGCTCGGTTAAAATAGGGGTCTCATTGCTGAGTTATTTCTATATTTTCTATTAGTAAAAAAAAATGAAATCCAATATAAAACGTTCCATTTCTAGGAGAGACTATGAATTTTTTTTTGCACGAATCAAATGAGTTTTGTTTGGCTTCAATCAATGCATTTGTTTGCCAGATATAGAGGCGGTTTATATGTTAGAGGGACATTTGTGCACCTACACATGTTCAAACGCAAACTTTCGTCACTTCCTATGTTTTTTTTCTTCCATCTCTGAAGAATTCTGCTCACACTGTAGCTTGAAGTGTTCATTTTGAAATGTTGAAATATCTTGTTCCATGTTTTTACGATTGAACATTCCTTTCAAACTTTCATGTGTGTTTTAAGACAAACTGCAACGTATATAAAAAACAGGAGAATGGAAAAAACATACTGATGTTTACAATTTGGATATTTGATTTGGCAGGGTACTCAATTAAGAAGAAACAAAAGAATACGAAATTAAAAAAATTGATTTCTCTGCACAATAAACAAAAAATATTTCTAAGAAAACAAAGAACACATAGCTGATCTGCAAGATAAAATATTTTCTAGAATTGTCAATCTTGGGAATGTAATAATATGGAATAATCGGTTTTGCAAAATAATTCCAAACATTGAAATTTTATTGCTCACAAATGTGCTCTTGTGCCAAAAAATTTCTTCCTAACCAGAAAAAAATTTGATTGATGAAACTTCACCAGCTCGGTCACCATGATTGAATTTCAGGACCTATTGAAATATTGATGAAAGTACAAACTCTCAAGATAGAACAAAAAACGGCTGCATCAAACGACTTTTAATTGACGTTGTTCTGACCAAAACGCGATCAATTTTGGCTTTTGCTCAAGCAAATTGAATTTGATTCAAAATTAATTCCATTATGATAGTCAACCAGAATCTCTATATCGACCGCCAGCATCTACATAAAGGAAATTACACAATTTGAAAAACATCGAGAAATGAAATGAATATTACGCGCACTTCACTCTAAAATTTTCTCTTCGAATAATAAATATTACATAAGTAATGAAAATAATTAAAAGATTTGACGAATGGTGCATTCAGTTAGCGACGCTCCAGCATCTGATTAAATCGAAATGGCGCATTTCAAGTACGTCATGCTGCTCGGATTATGCCGCTTTGATGATTGCCCAAGTACAGTAGACTCATTCAGAATTTTGCCGTCTGTCCTCATACTCGGACGACGGCTGTGTGTGGGTTTAGGTATCACAGCTACTGGATCGAGCAGATCCTTTTTGCGCTCGACTTGTCCCAGTCGGCGCGTCGAGTGTTCTCGCCTCTCATTTATACCCAAACAGCTTGTCACGATGCATAGTTTAATGTGTGTATGTTACATATATGTAATTATTTATTTATTATTATTTTTTTTTCCGAGAATTATCATTACAAAGCTGATTTCAATGTATTATTATTTCATATCCGTTTATCGTGCACTTTTATCATTTTAGTTATACGCCGAGATGGACAAATGGATTTTCCATTTTCTATTATATCTTTAACACCTTGCTGCTCTTCATCAACAGGGAAATGAAACGATATTGCGGTTCATCTTTTTGTTTGTTTATGATTTACATGAACTGTGAATGAAAAATGGAACAGGAAATATTGGAAGCCGATTTCCTGCCTGAAGAATAAAATTTAGCGTCTTAACACGGATTTGTTATTAATCATGACGGTGGAATACGTGAACCAGGAAAGGACGCTAATTGTCTTCATGATTTATTATAATCGAAATTTTCAGATTAATCATCTAATTATCATTCTTTTTTTGCAGTCAATACTCACTCATCTTATCCGTAAAATGAAATGTTCGACGGTTTCCAAGTCATGTACTTCATTTTCTGATTGCACCTTCCAGTTATTTCCTTAAATTTTTTTCCCCTTAATAAGAAAATTTTTTCCTCACATGGCATCAATGCCTACATAATAACAGATGGCAATTATTATGAAAAGATATCGGGTGATAAAGTAAACACAGTGAGCAGTATCAGCAGCAGTTACTCTTGAAAGAGCCAAAACATATATTTATGTATGCTAATTTATGCAAATTCATTTTATTGAATGCGGGAAAAATATTCTATTTATTTTATCAACATAGCTCGTGAGCTGTGATATCGGCACCACTCCCTACCCTATGTCATCAATTTAAATCTCATCGAATAGATCTTCAATGAATGCAGTGATCATTCGAGCTGTCTCTTTTTATGTGACATAAAATATCAATGAATGATACTCTGAGAGGATGAGTTTCTCTAAATCCCGGAGAAGTATTGAGATGTATAGAAAAATATCTTCGGGCATCTTATGAAGTTAGTCGACTAAAGATTCAATGGAACGACTCTATTATATGACGAGAAAGTTCGATACTGGAACCTCAATCTGATGTGGAAAATTACGCGCGTAAAAAAGTTTCACAGAATTGTGATGTATTGAAGTCATTTATTGAATAAAGTGATCACTCAACTGCTTTGAGCAATGTGATTGTTGGAATGAGATTGTAAAATAGTACAAAGTTATAACAAATTCTGTTCTCCAACTTGATCAAATTCTAATTCGAATAGTTCTACTAATGCATGATGGGGATATCCTAAAACTGATTCACACTATCAAACTTTGCAATAAACTTTGAGAACTTTATTCAGTATATGATCAAGATATCAGTTTTTGTTTTTCATATCAAGAATTACATCAAGAATTCTTAACAATATCGCGTAGAAACTATTTTACATTTGATATTCGTAACAAGCGAAATATTATTTATCGATTGAAAATTAATTGAAAATAAAGCAGGAGATTTTGGCAGATCACATAAGTTTCATCGAGTTAGTACCTTATCATCTAACTGCCCCTCAATCATCAATCTCATTTTGAAATCCACACGAGGTCCACTGAACCTGAAAAACCACTGAACAACAACTTTCAGACATTGTATCATCTATAAACATTCCACTTGGGACTTTTATCATTCAATCTCCTCAAAATATTGTTTCTCGACATTCTTTGTTATTGGATACAGTATCCACGATAAGTATATTGATTGGACCAAAAATTCCTTGGCGATGCGCAAGAAACTCAATGAAATAAAGTTAATAAACTGGAAATTTGATTGATAATTTTTGAGATAAAATTAAAAAAATGTTCTTCTCGATGTTTTTTGAGAACTATCAAGAACCACAAAGTACAAAATATTCAATCTAGGCCAATGTATAAGTTTCATTATGATGGTTGGCACTGTAGTTCCACATTGACTTAACAGAACTAAAAATACTAATGGTTCCTCGTTCAAAATAAAAATTTCTATTCATACTGCAACTTCCAATTGTATTACCAATTCTCATAAAAGTCATATTTTTCTGATCTTTTACATAAAAATTAGCTCAATATATTTGATAGTATCTGAAGTGAAACAATGCAAAGCGCACAAGGATACATTCGTTGTTATCTGACTTTCTTGAATTTTTGATAAGACATGCTCATTAATCATATCATGATTATCTTTATTTTTGTAATATATATTACACGCACAGAAATGCCCATGAAGAATATCAATCTATTCTATTGTTTTTCCATCAAGAGTCATGCAATGAAGCTGCGTCAGGTGGAGCCCGAAGACCGAGGAGGAGTAGAACCACTTTCTCAGCACAACAACTTGCAGCACTTGAAAGAGTTTTCGAGAGAACACATTATCCTGATGCATTTGTGAGAGAAGAACTTGCGACGCGAGTCGCTTTATCCGAAGCTAGAGTTCAGGTAATGCAGAAATGAAAAAATCGATAGAGAAACCAATGAATTTCTCACTAGTAGAGTCACCTATCCTTCCTAATTGGGGAATCGACAATCAATTCCGATCAACCAAATTGTGTTCGCCAATTTTTGTTTTCACTGAGCTGTATTCCAATCTGGAACACATGTGTTTTTTAGTTATTTAATGAGTCAAGAATACTCGATTCAAATTTTACTGATAATTGTCGAAATTTGGATTATTTGTATAGTCAAATTGAACTATATTCTTGATCAAATCATATATTCGATTCCGATTCTTCATCGCAATTCGAGTCATGAACGCCAGCGATGATAAATAATAGTTTGAGATTATGACTCACCTCTACTTCCAACTGAAAACATTCCCATTAGTAACAAACAGTCCTTTGACTTCATATGTCTCCATTATGTAATTTGTCATGCATGAAATCTGAAAAAATGAAAGAGAATTAGTAATGCCGAATAAAGAAAAAAAACTTCAATTTCACCAAAACATTCTAAGAAAATAAACATAGCGGAATCGAAAATTCCTCTTATTTAAACATTAAGATTTTATAAAAGAAAAGTGTTCCCACATTCCAAAGTTCCTGAATTTAAGTCTGGAATATTTATCAAATTCTCTTTTTGACTCTCGGTTTATCAATAATTTCTTGAATGAACAGTTAGCCAAGATAAGACAGATGATCATAAAAAAAAAAAAAGCCAAAAAAAAAGAACATCACATGTTCTCACACAAAAATATTCGATAAGACCACAAAAGGATTAAGAAACAATTGGATTTTTCAGCGAATATTTCTCATCTGTGTTAATCACTTAATCATTCCACATTGCATAATTTTTTAGTAAATCCTGACCACAGTCAAACTATATCCAGAACAAACACAATTGGAACAAGACTATAAATCAGCCAGTTCATTCCACAGTATGTTAAAATTGCATAGCCAAAAAAAAAACGAAATAAATGCTAAAAACTGACAAATCTACACAACAAAAAATTGGAATATTTTGGAGAACGTCAGGCAATTTGTCATGACTGCTCTAAAATACCCAAATGCTTGTATCAAGTCAACGCGTTAAAAAAAGGGGAACAGAATGAGGAAAGAAAACAAAAGACGAAAATATAAAATAGAGTATTCGGAAACAATTTCGAAACTCGTGTAGTGCTACGAAAGTCTGAGATCATTTTCGACGTTACGCGACACGTCTTCGTGTCTTGTCGCATTGTAAGTAAATGCATACCCGGAGAAAGATTTTCGGCGGTCGTGCGGACAGCTAAGCAGAAAATCAGAGGAGACAGGTTGTCAGGCGCCCAGCTATGATTAGCCCGCCAGCAACTCCAGAAAGCACATGCGTTCATAGCGTGTCAAGTCCAGCACGTGTGTTCCTACCACTTCAGCTCCCCCCACATCCCTTTCTTCATTGCCGCAGCTCATCATCACCCATCGTTGCTCTTCTGCGTTCTACTACACTAGTCTTCTTCGTCATTCGCGCTTACACTAACTTGTGAACTGTTTTGTGAAACATCTCGCTGAGATCTGTATGTCTGCCAGGAGCCGTCACGCTGTCCCGTCTCCAATCCGTATCCGTTTCTTCATCCTCACTGTAACGCAAAAGAAAGAAAAAAAATGATAAAGTCAGAAATTGAAAAAAAATTGAGTATCTATCCAGAGACAGATTCTCGTCGCTCACCATCGCATCTTTGTATCATTGATAATTACACAGAGATAACGCCGCTTTGGAGTATTGAAAGAATAAGCATTACTTAGAATTTGGTATAGATGGTTGACTAATCGTTGGCATTATCAGAATATTACTTTTCACAATAGAGATGTAAAACATTCAAAGAACGTGATTATTATGACACAAATATTTGGATGGTACTGTAAAGTAGGATGCGACATTCCTCTATTCCAGACACAAAATATCGCAAAAAAGAATCCGCTTCTGGTTCATCATCGTGGTGTTTCCCTAAAATCACGGATGACAACTTATTTGGCTTCTTGTTATAAATTCATCTGGAATGTTTCTTAGTTATGTTCATTCTTTTGCAGCTGATTGAAAATAAAAGATTTATAAATGAAGAATAAAATTGTTCTGATACAGGTGTGGTTCCAAAATCGACGTGCCAAATTCCGAAGAAATGAAAGAAGTTCAGCGTTGAATAGAGGTGTCAATACAACACGTGAAATGGAAGCAACTCTACCACTGAGACCAATCAGAATAGCACATACACCTGAGACACCACCTGAATCATTACAATCACATGCAGTACCACCGTATTCATACACTGAATATTGGAGATCGCCACAACATTATGCCGCAGTACAGACAACCACCGGTTGCCACAGTTTTGTCAATACAAATCTATGTAATGTGGGTTTTCCATCTTATCATCAATCTGAGATTCACGGTGGTATTGATAGCGCGTCAATGAACAGTTTAAGTGCATTGAGATTGAAGAATCATCCATACAGTGCTGCTTACTCTGCTATGCATGCCAGTATGTAACTCGTCACAAATGACATTGAAAAGAAGCGAAATCAATAGCAACAATTCGACAGTGCCTTCTAGAAAAATGTTTCATTGTTTTGAACCATAACGACACCAAAGAAATCGCAGGTCATATGATTCGAGATATTTAAATTGTCATTTTGTTCTTTAATTGTTATTTACTTATATTGATAGATTCATTTGTGAATGTCACACAGGGTATTTAGTTTAAATAATGTATTCACATATGTTTTATCTCGAACGCGAAGTTTATTATAGTGTATGACAACACAAATACACAACGTCACATGAAATCAAAACATTTCTATATAATGTTGTGTCGTTAAGTTGCGTGAGATGAAAAGATGAATAAATAGTGTTAGTGTAAACATAAACGATGTATATCAATATATTGGCACATAGATATATCGTGTGACTAGAACGGAAGACTGTTGTAGCACGTGAATACGAACTTCACTTATCAAACTAGAGTGTCGTATACTTTCTTATTTTTTACGTATTTTCCTCGATTTTTTGCCAGAGTATGAATAAAAAGTTGAGAGAGACAGAGCAAAGGACCGGATAAGATAAAGTGAAGAAAGATCTATGTGCTTGAAGCTGAGTGGATTCATATTCCCCTGAATGATATTCGATAAGATTTGTTAAGTCAGAAATTAAATGCAATAGTCTGAAAAGTCAAAAAAATACTAATAGAATCGTATTACCCTATCATTTCCCGAACAACTTTGTAATGAAGGAACAATGAAAAAATATCAATCGAATAAGTAATGATAATATCTGAGATATACATTTGATATCGAAAAAGGATTTAGATCCGTTGCGCTCTTGCTATCGATGATGAAAGATATCTTGAATGGAGAAACGGTCCATATCCAACATGAATCAATTAAATGGAGAAGCTGTGAATAAGCTCTGTCAAACTTTCATTCCCACTCGGAAAGGATCTAATTAAATCAACTATTGGCATCAATATTAAAAAAACTAACGTTGAGCAATACAAGATGAGACCGGCTACTACGTATTCACTCCTATTTATCCATCACATATTTGGTGAATATCTGAAGATCCTAACTTCCAAATTCACTTAGAAATGACACTACACTCGTGATCTTAACGCTGTAATCACCGAGAATGTCCATCAATAACAGTCCACATGATTAAACAAGGTATATTTCCGAATAGTGAAGACCATAAGAGATGATTTTGTGTTGTTTATCAATTACATTCAATCATTCGACTTATTGTTGCAGAAAATTAAGTTGACATGTCTACATGCTGTTTCGCTTCTGCGTTCATTTTTTCCTCTCCCTATCAGTTTTGGATGCGTTTTGTATAACTTTACATGCATCTTTCGAAAAAATGTTCGGTAAAGCCTTCCAAATATTTTCAATTTCGGAAAGAATAGCAAATGGTAGATACAATAATCTAGTTTTAGTCACACGATAGTCGTATACAAGTGAAGTATATGTGTGTATATATACATAGAGCTTTACTTGTGAGATTGAGATCCTTAAAATATTATTATAGTCATAAAAAGCTTCGACTGAAGAAAAATAGATTATTCGAAAATTTCAATGAGATTATTCAGACATTGGCACAGCATTAGAATGTATAGTTGTAAATACAGTTTCATCGCTATTTTGCAACTCTTTCGTAGTCTTCTAATAATAACAACAACAGTGGTCCATCAACTCTGTTTCAAGATAATCCAACTATATAAATTTTCATATTGAATTTGAACAATTTTTTTGATCTACAGTTTGTGCTTTGATTATTGAAAATTCATAAAACTTCATACAGTCACCAAGACATTTTGTACAGCATTGCTCCAATCAACTTTTGATGGTATAAGATAAAATGCTGGTGCAATTTTAGTACCACATGGACACTGAGATCCAGATATCCAACTGAATGAACCTAGTTTCGCGTCACATTTAGGACAATTGAGTTTACCCTCAACATTATACAAAATATCTGGCATCCAAGCTAACGGTTCTATGAAATAAGTCTTATCGCAATATTCTGTATGATTGTTTGTATCCTTCTTAACATTTAATACTTCAGGTAATGTTAACTTCCTCGGTTTCGACAACTTTTCGGATTTATTTGTACTTATATACCGCCAAATTTGTTGTTCATGCGGTTTATGTGGCAAAATATTGCTTGCACTCGCAACTATTCTTCGGCATTTTTTACAACGATATACTGTAGGCTCTGGACGGACGGTTGTTAATGCAGGATCAGACTTTATGAGGTCAGTGCAACTTGAGGGAAGTATTTTGGCTTTACGTACTTTATCAGCGGCTATTTGAAGACGATACATCTTGAATTGTAGATCATGAGAATCGATACTGCAACCCATGTCTTCGTATAATTTCAATTGTGCCAAAAAACCCGCATTGGGTCCTACAAAACGTCGCTTTGATTTCACAAACTCAAACGCCTCCTCCAAACTCTTTTCGTGCTTCTTCATTATATATGCTATTACGAGTGTCGCAGATCTTGAAACACCATAATAGCAATGGATTAAGATTCGTCCTCCAGACTGAATGGCATTATCTATGAACTGGTAAGCATCAGCGAAGTAAGTCAAAAAATCTTCTCTCGGCATGTCTGTTATTTGAATGTATTTTGTAGTCAGATCAGGAAGTGATTGAATTTTCCTTGGCAATGGACACGAGTCCACAGTAAGTATATGAGTTATTATAGTATCTCTCAGCCATTTAACATCGGTGGCTGCTGTCAGGTTCCCAAGATAAAGATTAGGTTCGATTTCATCGTAACTTGATGGTCCAGCGTCAAAATCCTCTCTCGTTAATTCACCACAACTACCTGTAGCCATTGTTATTTAGTCTGAAATAAGTGTAGCATTATTGATTATGAAACTTGGTGTAACATAAATAGTACTGAGTGTTTGATATACTGATAAACATGCAAAATATGACATCAATAGACCTTGAGTAGAAGTATGTGTTGAATTTTTTTATAGGTCAATCAATGATGGTGCTCAGGAATGAACAATAAGTTGATCACCACCACTCAATCACACGTTGAGATGTGTCCAATCAATCCGTAAAATACATTGTCCTTCCAATGTCTAATTTTTCACAATATAAACTTCTATTATGTACACGTATTTAGAAAAGATATTCCACTATGGAATGATTTTATTCCCATCAATAGATAAATAAAAAAGGGATGCCAATTTTAATTGCAGTCCTTGGTGATAGGCGCCAGAATTATGAATACTGTTCGAAATTACTCCACAATCCTCGTAATATGGAACTTCGACAATGTGTATATGACAACAAAAAATAGTGTATGTATATGAAATATGAGAGTAAAATGCAATATTTATGTTATTTTCATGATTGATATAGGCCATTTGTTTTTATATAGACCATTGATATATTTACACACTCTCTAATCACTTGTTTGAAGTGTCCTTGAACCCAAACACTAAAACAGCTGTTGTTATTCATAATTCACCCGTACACCTTTCTCATTCTGCTTTATTTTAACTCTTCCAAAGAGTCAAATACAAATGTGCGCTTTGATACAGTACCAAAGTGTGTGTATTTGTAATTTGTTCACGAAATTCTCCCCTTCCATTAATAATGTGGAATGAGTTATTGAGTTTCAGTCCAGTTCCACACTCTGACTCATAGAATAATCGGAATCGGGAATGGGAATTCGGAAGAGATGAGATAGCAAATCAGATGAACGATGAAATTACATAAAATTCAAATTCATCAATTGCAACATCACTTGTATTTTAAATTTGTTTTGCATTTTGTCCATGTCAAAGTAACGTTTTGTCATAATTAAAATTGATGGGTTATTATACGTTACTGCATTTTCTTTTGAGGTTAGGAACTAATGAAATAATATAAAGCATGTAATTGTTCAAATCCTAGATGCATTCCGGTTTAAACTGGAGTATTTTATTTTTTCGGCGGCACTGCATAAAGTTGAAAGTGGCTTTCTGCATTATTTAAAACGTGTATTATCCACAGAGATCTATCGCATTTTTATATAAATTCATTGTACTTTATGTATTTGAGGTTATATATGTACTATATGATACATAAATGCTCGTATCGAAAATGTTCCAATAAATTAAACAATGGAAATAAATTGTCGGAATTCATCAACTATCTGATGTCAATTAGATAAAAGATAATCCCTTTTTTAAAAAGTAACATTTAAAACGATTCATTTTGTAATCAAAGCCGGGCATCAGTAGCATTTGGAATATTCAATAGCATTTTGAAAGTATTGAAAAAGGATTAATTTCAAATGGTCTCCAATCCTACTTTGCAATGAGGATGGAGCAAAGTTCGAATGAGAAGATCTTCGAGTATTCTGGAATTTAGTGATCACAACTTATGAAATACATTTTACAATTATATTGGACTTTTGATCAATTTTGTCGTTGAAAGATTTTTAGAGTTTTGTTAACTTCAAAATTTATTATGTGCATGAAATGAGTTTGGTGAATGAAAAATCCTTATTTAGAAATGAACAATTGCACTGATACATTAGCTGACAGAAGATTGAATTTTCCGGAATGTAGTTGATTGGTCAGCTCCCCACTCCTTCATTTACTGAATTCCAATTTCAGATTCCAGTTTTGCACATGAGCATGCATAAGCATATAAGATGAACAATCTGATTGCCGAATCTCCCACATTCTCCTGAAATGTCCACAATGGCGACGGTTCAGGCAGTTCTCCCCGGCAACCCTCAGCTTCAGAGAATGTCGTCTAAGCAGCTTCGATACAAAGCTCAAGAATTTCTCGGTTCGAGAAAATATGCGAACAACTTGGTGGATATAATCAGCCAGTGGGATGTAAGTTCAATATTTTCATACTTATCAATTGTCCCTTGAGGTTATGTTACTGCATAGCATTCTTCAAAAATTCTAATTTTTTCACATTGGTGTGTAGGATTCGAGTACATTGTGCATTCTTACACTGGAGACAATATTCCTGGAGGTGTTGAAAAGAAGAGACATGTTTTTGGAAAGAACAATAGCCTTAACTATTTCGGGTATGTATGAATTTATGAACAATTATGCCATTTCTATTAATTTGATTTTCGTACGCTGAAAATTATATCATGGTTCGGCGGCGTAGAACAATGCAATTCTTTATTTCACTTATTTTATGTTCCAAATTTTTCCCTCCCATAGAACCCAGTCCTGAAATGAGATACATCGAATGGTTGAAAAATTGCTATGAAGAAGTGTGGGAAAAAATACTATGTACTTTTGATAGTTGTAAAAGTTCGACGCAATTGCAAGCTCTGACAACCGCAATGAAACTTATGGCAGCCGAAGGAAAGAGCCCAATTGAACCTATTGGCGAACTTTCGTATTATTTTCCCCTACACAGACTCAAACCGATTTTGATGAAACTTTTATCACCTGATAGAGACAACACAAATCTCATATCGAGATTTGAGGAACTGACTGGTTACAAAGACGCTTTATATTACACATGGAAAAGTCTTCCTTCGTTGACACCAAAACGACAACCACGTGAAATGTTCATTAAAAATTTACTAGAACTTATAAACAAATTATCATTAGGGAAAGAAAATGAAGAGGTCGGGTGTATTGAGAATCAAGAGTTACTCTGCGGTCCACAGCATTCATGCGGTGGTTTTACATGGGATCAATCTTCAGCACGGCGTGCCTTGAATAAAGTTTGGGCGTGTATAATGCAGTGGGAACTCACACCACAATTGCATAAACAGCTCTTAATCGTTCTCCTTGAACGCGTGATGCCACACTTGGAAAAACCAGTTCTATTAACAGACTTTCTGATGGATTCGCTAGATGCCGATGGACCTATTGGACTTCTCGCTCTACAAGGAGTTTTTGTTCTTGTCACAAAACATAATTTGGAATATCCCAACATATTCACTAAACTTTATTCGATGTTTGAGCCAGAAATATTCCACACTAAATACAAAGCACGACTGTTCTATCTTTCGGATCTATTCCTCAGTTCTACGTAAGTTTATTTTTTATCATTAAAGGAGAAAGGTGGTGTAACTTGCTACAAGTACAGCGATAACAGGGAAGTTTTGAGAAAAAGTTCATAAAATCTCGAGACGCTCAACAGAATTGAATGGTCGGAAGGAACAAAACATATTTTTCAATCCGATATCATGTATACATGTGAAATTGCAAATATAACGTTAATTATGAAGCGGTTACATTTTCATTATGCGATATTATTGAAAATCAGTCTTATGATGCAAAATGGTAGAAACAACATTGAAAAATGAAAGTTACGACTCACTTATGCAATGAAGATTATAGATATTTACATTATGGTTGTATAGTTTGATTCATGTACAGAGTATCCGCATAATGAGGATAAAGCTACTTTGACTTTTGTTCTTAACATAAGCAATGTGCTAAGCACTGAGAGGGAAACGAATATATTCTTCGACGGCAATCAATAATATTCATGAATCATAGCACAAATTTCAATTCACGAAAGAAATAATTCACTATTTGCCCTAACGTTCACCAAAGTTTAGTGCGTAATCGATAGAAATTTCTTACAATTTTTTCTCGGAAATATCTAGAACCATCGCATAATTTCTTTTCAACAATCGTAAAAGCGAACTTTTTTCGAACTGAAAATACTTGCATCCCCAAGCACCATGTTTACCAATCAAGAATGAAGACGGTCATAATTTTTATGACAATCATTTTGCAGATGTGAGATCTTTAGAAAAGAATGAAACGTAAAGATATTTGTTCCACGGGTATAGTATTCTTTTCTGTATTATCCCGCGATTCATGAAAAACTAATAAAGAACTGCATACTCCTGGCATCGTGAAGTTGAAAAATTACGTTCGAAGAGAAGAAAATCGTAATGTCGCCACGAATACTTTTGTCACAGCACTGATCACACGAGTTACATCACCATATTTCCACTCATGCAAGCATAAAGATTAATTCATTTCATTTTCCATTTTAGACATTTACCAGAAGCACTGGTAGCTGCATTTGCAAAGCGATTGGCGCGGCTCACACTTGTAGCACCGCCCGAAGATATTTTGATCATTCTTCTTTTCATTGGAAATCTTCTACTAAGGCACCTTGGGCTCAAACGTCTCATTGATCATTCGCATGGTGGCGAAATTGCGACTGAAAATCCAGGAATTGGCGATCCATTTCTTATGGAGGAGCGCGATCCATTACAAAGCAATGCATTACTGAGTAGCCTCTGGGAGATTCGTGCACTCCAATTCCATGCTTTACCAAGTATAGCGACTGCCGCTAGATTTATACGTGACCCTTTGCCGTCAGTTGAATATGATATGGCTGCGGCATTAGACCGAACTGGTGATCAAATATTCGATAGAGAAATTAAGAACAAGGTGAGAGACATCATGCTAACTTTTGAAAGACCAAACTCGATGTCATTACCGAAGGGCGAACGCTTGCTTCAATATTGGCAATTGACTTCCAATATGCGTTGATCTTTTATCGGGAGGAGAAATCTATATATAATCTAATTATATATGTTACCTAGCGACTTTTTTCACAATATTTCTCTCTGCGTCGTTGGCGGAACGTGTAGCAAATATTGGTCACTAATTTTGTCGGAATACACACCAATAATATAGGTACATCCAACCAGAAAATGAAAGCATTCAGATGATTCAGATTGAACTGAATCCAAAACCCAATTGATAAAATATATTTGTGTGTATTTATAAAATATATACATATTTATACACATACATTTTTTTAACAATTCAACCGTGTGAAACTCACTCATTCTTGATTATACAAGTGCGTAAATATCACATAGTAATGAATACTGTTACTTTAGTAGAGTTGAAGAACCCGATTATTTAATGTAGTGACTGATAATATGATGATGATGAAGCACAATCAGACTTTCTTTTCCCAAAAATTTTAGGAACGCCTTCACGAAATAAATATAATCACGTAATCTTACCGTCAACCTTTTCCTTTTGTGAGAGTTCCATATTTGAAGTTATCATTTTTTTCTTTCTCAAAAACAAATCATCATTTACCTAAGCATAGAAATGATGAGTTGTTGATATAATTATCAAAATGCGAGGCTGTCGACATTAAATATTAAGTATTCGTTTTTGTTTTGCTTTTGTTGTTTGTAATAATTATGAATCGTTTATATGCACATCAAGTGAAAAACATTGATAATAATAATAATAATAATAATAATAATAAAATTTTTAGTATAATAATTGGATTCACAATTATGAATGCAGGATTTATTTTTAAAACTGAATACCCGCCTCATTGTGCGTTGTAGTCTCTCAATGAGAGAAAAAAAAATTTTTTGTACGCAATGCTTTAATAATAATTCACATATAATACAATATTATTGGTTTTGGAGCACATGACCACGTGCTTGACATTTCCACATCCTTATTATCTTTTGTGTTTTTCTTCGTCATATATTCAACACTACAGACTCAATTCTTATATACACTGTCAAAAAGATTGATAACGACGACGTAATCAACAGTTTCCTCGTTCACGATTCATGACCTGAAAATGATAAAGCGAATTTTTATAAATACATAACAATAGGGCATAATCATTAACATAACAGAGAGTCCACTCAGTTTGTCTTGCTCATAGAAAAAGAAGTAAACTCGGAGTTTGAAACATTTCAAGCGAATTGCAGAATCAAATCCACCATTTTCTCATTCATCAAAAAAGTAAAATATTGAGTAAAATGCGCTTTACCCGTCCACTTCTGAATGAGCCTGACTATTTCAGATTTCAGAATACATATATTCATCATCATATAAATGAAGTTCACAACAACGATTTACATGAAAAAATTGCAATAGAAATTAGACTCTCCATTAATGGTACCCGCATCGAAACCGTTCAAGTTCTATTTTCTGAATCGATTCGGCAACAAACATCCACTTCTAATGCTAAAAATTTCCATGGGAATCAATCGGAGTTGAAAATAACTACATTAAAATTTGTTCGTATTCATCAATCCGCTATCTCTTGATAACTACCATGACTTGAATGTATCATTGTGTTCAAATTTGGACTTATTCTGGACATTGTTTTCGAACATTCTCATCTGAGTATTATAGAATATTGTTGATTCGAAATCGATATTTATTAAGAGGACCACATCTGACTATCCGACATTCAATGGACTCAGCCAGAATTCATTGCGTGTACTCACCTCTGTAAATTGACGCCATTCATCCTCATTCAGCGAAGATTTGATTTTTAAAAGTATATTGTATGGAATGTTTGGAGCAGCGATGCTCTGTTCGCTTATTGGTACATAACGAATTTCCAGTAGTTGTGCAACTGAAGGTCGGGCTTTAGGATCATGTTGGAGACACCTCTTCACCACATCAATGAGGATCGAAGGTATTGGCTCAGAATTGGGCGGTTGAGTAAATGATATCTTTGATGATGGGTTGGTTATTGCATTAATTTTCGCCCACTGCTGTCGAATATGTTGAAATGGCGTGTGTCCAAATACTAAACTATACAGAATGCAACCAAGCGACCATACATCAGACTTGTAACTAATTTTATATTTACTTTTATGATTCGTTGATTCACCAACATCCATCAACGCTTCTGGGCTTATATAATTCAATGTTCCAACTGTTGAATTTTTAACAACTGACGTCATATCTCCATTTAATGTTGAGGCAATACCAAAATCGATTAACTTTAGTCTACCACGCACGAGAAGAAAATTCGCAGGTTTCAAATCGGAATGAATAACACCATTATCATGAATGTGTTTCACCGCGGTCAACATTTCAGTCCAGTAATAAAGTATCATTGTCAATGGTAGTCGCTTTTCAGCGCATATTGATTTGAGAAATTTGCTCAAATCCGTGTCACCCATTTCCATCACAACATAAATCATTTTGTTCCTGATTTCATAATCAAACATCCGAACAATGCACGGTGCTTGAAGTTTCCCCAGCATTGTTATTTCTTGTATGCAACTTTGCGCGCTCTCTTTGTCCATTCGTGATAAATCAACGCATTTTATCGCGCGGAGTTCCAAACTAGTGAGATCTTGCACGCGGACAACTTCACCACTCATTCCTTGCCCTAAATATCCAAGAATCATGTATTCTGTTTCCTTCACTTTCATTGTTCCCCCGTGCTCCGATTTTTTAGTACTGGACGGCACTGATGCTTGCACATTGGTTTTATTCTGAATTACTGGTGGATTTTTATAAAGCTCGCGCAATGGTTCAACATCAGTTGGAGTAATCTTCGGAACCACTTCCTGATTTGAATGCCGACTTTCTTGAATGGATTCCGAAATTTTATTATGCGATAATAAATCTTCTCTCTTAGTTGTACTTCCGAAAATGAGTGGTCGTCGGTTTTCTTTTGACACTTTTGTTATGGCGGATGGTAATGGAACCTTCTCATGAATCCTTTCAAGGGGAGGACGATTGGAATTCTCGGCAAGATCAAGATTCTTCAAGCTATGTGATGATTTTTCATTCAATACACGATGCTCCGAACCTGTTGTCTCTGCCAATGGTCTTCTCGCTCCTCTCGCCTCTTTATTCCTGTACCTATTTTAGAATCATACGATGAGTAACGATTGACAGTTTGAAATTAATGTTAGTAGATGCAAGTTAGTGTGACTTGATGAAATTTAATGAAAGTCGAGTGACGACGAGAATTTCCAGAATTGCATTACGAGATTGCATCTGAAATGAGTCGCTCCTTTCAAATTCAAAAATTCATCAAACTTTTAGCAAAAAAAATATACTTATTTACCAAGCCAGTTCATGCTGAGAGAGTATCGATTTCCCCGGTGTCTGCGATGAGTCAGAAATTTTATTCTGCATTGGTGTATGTATCATATTATTTTGTGACCAATGAGAAAAAATTGTTCCTGGTGTTGGCGCAAGACTTTGATTTGATAAAAAATCATTCTGCATTTTGTTATGTGGTGTTTGAAATATATTCCTGTGAGATGTCGATGGAGTAGGCCGTAGACTACCAGGGGGTGCATGTTGCTTATGTGGTGTCTCTACAAATGAATAACTTGCCGACATAATTAATAAATCGTTTTGTGATGATGCAATTGGTACATCATACTTGGGACCTGATGTAGCCGCAGATTCTGCTTTGTAATTAGTTGATAATTGCATGTGTCTATCGTGGGATGGATTTATTGAGTCCCCAGATTCGAATTTCATGTTGGATTGCTGTTTATTACCAAACAGTGAACTTGATAAAATATGTGAATCCGATTTTTGCCCAGCTGAATCAAAAGTTTGACTCCTAGTTGTTAATTGATAAGTATTGGTCCCAATAGAATTAGATTGTGTAAATGTGTTAACTGTATCGACATTTTTTTCTAATGATTTCACAACTTTGGGATTTGAATCCTTCATAACAAAGTCCGATGAAAAACCATTATTAGATTTTCTACCACTCGACAATTTTCGTTCACTACTGTCATGAAATATTTCTTTCGATGTTGATAAACGTTTATTTTCGTGTGAATGTGTTTGAATCTGTTGAGGCAGATCAAACAATTGATGACCAAAACCAGAGCCTGATGTGACAGATGGAGCTGTAATTGTCGTGGTAGTGGTCACTGTTGTTATTGTGTTGATAACTGTAGTAGAACTAGCATTGCCAGACTTGGAATAATCTGAAGGATTCTTGATTGATTCACGAGAAATACTCGGCCTTTCTGCTTCCTCTGTTATGATTTCCATCTTCGATTCCTTCAAATTAGCTGCTAATACATTTGGCAATTCAATGTCAGATAGTTTGCTTAGTTGTGTGACTTTGTGGTCATTAACATCCAATGGCAGTACTTGACCATCATCCAAATCTGACAATGCCGCTTCATCATCATCTGAACTTCTATCTTTATCCTCACTATCATCATCATCACTCTCATACATATCCAAAAGAGCTTTAACTCTTACCGGTTGGAATTTACATGCTGATGCACACCCATGATTCAATGATCCACCAGATAAACTATTTCGTTCATTGAATGATTCATTCTCCATATTTTTATTTGTTGTTTTAACATCGTCTTCAATGTCAGCCATTATTGCAAAAGTTTCATATAAAAACCAAATAAAGCAAACTGACAATCAAATTTTGAGAACCTTCTCCAATAGATCAGTGTCATATCTCTTTTGTAATATAACTTTAATAAACAATGGCGGCATACGTTGGAGACGCCATAATTTTCGTCACGTGATCGTTCTGCGATTGGTCAAACGTTCGTAATGTTCATTGGTTAAACACCATACAGCTGTTCATTTGCATATGTCGGTCACAAAATGGTCCTTTTTATGTCAATCAGCTATTTCTGATTGGCTACATACTCATGCGAAACACTCATATTGCGCAGACGCGCATTCAGTGATAAGACGACGGTTATTTCAAATTTTATTCAAATTATAGTTACGTGTGTACCATCTAAAGAAGTGAATACTTGCATAAGCAAATAATACAATTTATGGGGTGAATATTATTTCACAATTATATTTAAAAAACTTCCAATCTATGGAAGAGAAAGTGTTCCATTCATTTCCTTTGAATACATAAACATAAATTTCGTGTGAAATTTATTTTCATCTCTTGTAGTCAATGCAACAAATAATCATTGAAAATGCTCAGAAATCGCAGGTTAATAATTGTGAATAGAAAAAAAGTCATCAAGCAATTTAATAGATTATATATAAATTTCTTGTGTAGCCATTTTCTTTCACAAACATATATTTTTCTATTACAAGTCAGTTCTTGTCACTTGGGTTTTCAAAATCAAAAACAAAAAAACACAAGAAGGTTTAATCTAATTCTTATGAAACTTCATCATTACATTGACATTCAGGTAGCCGAGTGGGCATATCACAAAATCGCTGTATCGAGGTCGTGAGTTCGTTTCCGCATGGCGCACAGTAAAAAGTATCTATTTTCACACTGAACGCATGCGAAGCTTCACTTCCTCCATATGTCGCTGATCTCATTAGGCCGTCGGCCCTGCTTTCATCATGTAATGAGCATAGCAAGTATTGCAGTCCATCGCCAATGTACATTAGTAAATAATGAGACCAACTATGTGAATTATAACAATTAATGAGGATAGTGACAGTTTGACAATTAATCGCAATATTACATGCAATTTATTGCAGATTTAATGATGAAAAATGAATTGATTCCCATCCAATGCCTCTCATTTACAGCGATGCATTATCTTCACACCCGTCATATGTTCCCCAGCTTCAATACAAAAAACGCAACGAAAATCTCAGCTTGAATTCGTATGATTTTGGATACTCTTTGTCTACTGTAATTCAACCACAATATTTCCATCTACTTTTTACCATAATTTATTTATTCTATTACTGTCACTATACTGGCATAGTGTAACACTTTCTTTGTTGTTATGGTCACTTAAACGTATATCTCGGTCTACCGGTTCCCCGTCTCCTGTATTTCCATTCGAATTCCAAACATGTCCGTTCATTGGTCGACCAAAAACTCTGTGTTTCATCAGATGTTGAGGGTGGGGCGAATATAAGAGATTAATCGATTGATTAGAAAGTCGAGTGTGAAAAATTGATATGAAAAAAAAATCGAAGTGCGATTCATCGAAATCGAATCACAATGGAGTAATGGAAAAATAATCGCTTGCTCGAATAGCGATAATCGATAAGTATTATCAGCAACGTTACTAACGGAAATTCGCGAAACATGACGATCGTCTTCCCAAACGGAACTTACGTGCAGCGATAACACCTCTCCAAATTTTCGTATTCAAGCGCCATTTTGTGGCATGTTTGAATAAACGCGCGCAAGTTCATTGCAGATGAAGAGACTGAAACTTTTTCATAAATTTCGTAAGAGCAAAAAGATGAGGCACAGTGAATTTAATATCAATGTCAACGAATTAGATACGAAACTTCGAAGGAGAATATTTATGTCGATTACAAAGAATTAAAATTGGTATAATGATATGAACACGAAGAATCAGGGAGATTCATAATTAACATGCCATATATGAATAAGATAATGTTCAGGTTGTATACGGCCATTGACTAAATTTTTTTTGATGCAAAGAAATATCCAAAAAATTTCCATACAGTTCACATTGAAATGATAACCAAATTTATGCTTCTTCTTGATATCATACTCATCATATTACTTTATCATTTTTTGGGAGATATAATCACGAACGTTTATCCAGAAAAAAAAAAGAAATGAATCAACCGACGACGACCGTTTTACTACACTCAATCCTCATCATTGTTATAACAAATCGAACATTTGAAGTTGTGAGGTTAAAAAAATTATACGATAAACTTCTACTATTTCTTCTTTTTTTTTCTCATTCTTATTGAAATATCTTCTTCATCATTCGAAATGTTAATTTACAATATTCAAACTTTTCTAGTCAATATTAATTGCCATATAAAAAAAAGTTTGCGAATTCTTGTTTAAGACAAAAAACCGATATATTGTCGTATAATTATATGTATATATCCATTGCTCATTTGTTCTCACATCAAAATCGTTCCCATGTAGAAATTTATAACAACTTACACGTTGAAGAAAGAGATGAAAATCATGGTTGCGAATAATGAACCTATATTATGAATGCCTAAATTCTTGAGACGAGAAAACTGATCAGCAATGTATTCTGTAATTAATATATAATTTATCTGCAATAATACAATTTGATAAATGTGTTAATATCGTATTACTAACATCAGTGAAATTTCACATGTTGTTCTTCATCTTCATTTTTTGTTTGTTTGTTTACTAGGTATTTCATTGGATTAAATTAAGTTATGCTTATCAAACAGGTGTAATTAAACGACTTCTTTCTATATTCGGTTCACTGTTGTTTTTACATTAATCATTTTGCTATCATCCGCTAAGAACAAAGAAAATTTCTCAAATATGGATTTTAACGTCGATACAATTCCATATTTTCATTCATTCACCCATTTTCCACATCTATTTGTATAATCATTCACTCACATAATCCGTCCTAGATACTAAAAAAATTATCCTATTTTCTTGTCATCCACCCGTCGAACGCTCATTTATCTTTTTTTTTTCTCTTATTTCAAAGTTGTCAACGTTCATTTTAAAAAAAAAAAAAAAAAAAAAAAAGGAAAAGTGCACACACAGACGGGTGACGACGTTTTTCATTTTCTCGCACTCATGAGAAAAATTTCCTATAGTTGAAAGAGAACCAAAACGTCTCTATCTACGTGAAAAATAGAATAAAATCCGGATATTTCCTTTCTTTCTGATATATACTAAAGAAATTTATGGACTGTCTCATCTTCTTCATACTTCTTCATATTTTTTTTCCTCGTTCGTCGTTACTATTGCAGCGAAACCCGGAGAAAAAAAAAAGCGTTTAAACAATACATGACATTGATAATATGACCATTGAAACGGAAATCAATATGGATGAAAGACAATTGAATTGACTCTCCCGATCAAAACATTAATTGCGTGTCGAAAAAATCTACGCATGATGAAAGAGTAAAAGAGAAAGAGCGAAAGAGATAGAGATAGATAGAGAGAAAGAGATACATATATAAAAAATAATATTTTATTCGAAATAGTAAGATCGGGGAACGAGAGTGTGCAATGATCACTTGCATTTTCGTCATCTAGAAAATGACTCGCTACATTCTCGAATTCATATTTTTCGTGTCTGGGCTATTTCCTTTATTTGTATGCTCTCATGATCGATTCTTGAGCTAATTGTTATTTTTAACGCTTTCCATTATTGAAGAGAGTGCGCAATGGTGCTTTGAATGTTGCTGCCGATTGTTGCTGCATTTGATAGGCTAGAGGATGAATTTTGAAGCCATATAATCTGGAATTTGAAATAAGAAAGAGATATACATTAGTTAATCACCCGTTTCAATACGAATATGGTGCGGGCTTCTTATACAGCCGATCGATTAACTCCCTAAATGCGATTAATTTTAATTTTTCATCTGGAATTATACGAAATCTCAGTTTCACCTCTTCAATTTCTCTCCTTTGAAAGTATAAACAAGTCATTAATGTTGAGATTAAAAGTACATCTGTATTTTCCGATGATCAGGAAAATTTCTGAGCATCAACACTTATTGTTCATGAGTCACAAGTAACATTTATTCCATAGGAATATTATAGTACTCGCAATATAAATTTTCGTAACAAACACCATTCACAAATTCAATTATTGAACCGTAGAAGAAGAAAATCAAATCAAAAAAGATGTCACTTTAGACTTAACGTCGCTGTTCAAAGGGTTAGCCAGATAGTAGGAAATAAATTCCAGATAAAGATATACCTTGGTACAAATTGATTCGTAGCGCGTTTAGGTCGATATTCTGGGTGGACCATGAAGAGCATGTGAGGGAATCCGGTACCGAAATACGCTCCATCATTGTGATGATGTCTCGAACTTTTCGGTGTATAAACATCCATGCATTTTGGACAGTAACTCTTCACCATGGCTTCACCCGGTACATCACTCAAACCAAGCGGTAGCATTTGCTGTGATTCACAATAAACGCGTGGACAATATCCGAAATCACCAGCTTGGTATTTCTCAATCATTTGAGCGATTCCACGATTGGTTAAGATGTAACGAGCGTGGATAAGGCCATATAACATCTCAGCAGCTTGCTCAATCAAATCCGATTGATTAGGATTGTCATCCAAGTCATCATCTATTTCGTTTCAATTATATTATTAGTCTGCATTGTTCAATGTCGATTTAATTACAGTAGAGAATTTCGGAGTGAATGTTGCTCTGACGGATTAAGATTCACTTATCATTAACGTGAATCATTTTAATGGAATTTCCAATGAAAGATGAGGAAATTTACAAATTATAACGCATTTTTATTGACGAAAATGTCACTTTACGTTCGATTATTAGAAGACTCCATAATGAGTTACTTAGACACCATCAACTCACCGATCGATGTGAACATGGTTTAAGAATTTTGTTCGAGATTGCTCATGGAAAAGAAGAAATTACAGTTTCTGTGTTCAAGCCATAGACTTGTGACAAACATCTTCAAATGACAATAAGAATCGGGATGATAAATCATGAGATATGTCGTTCAAATATCAAAATTAATGTTCGTACGACTAACTATAATTAACCACAATATTCGAATCAAATTTCAGTGAATGGAAATCCGCCAGAGTAGAGAATAGTTATGATGAGAAATGATGAATATTACCAGGTTCCAAATCTAAAATCATGTCTAATGCCTGACGATAATGTGGTACTTGTTCATTCAATCCAGTTAGATTAAATTTGTCTTGGATGTAGTCCTCGTCGACCTAGAACATGAAATTGAGAAAAAAAGAAGAAATAATGAATATGGATAACCTCGAAATCTACGATTATGACTTTGGAAGTTACCTCGCAGAAGAACTCATTGCCCCTCAAGCCACAGAACCACGAGATCCAAGACACCTCTTCCGAGCTGCTCATCTTTCTGATACACAAATTTCAAAAAAATAAGAAACGAGTACTAACTTCTATATACCATTTTCCAATAAATCACTTCAAATACGTGTATATATATTACGTTAGTAGGTACGTGTATGAGCGAATGTTATTTATTGTTATCTCGTGATGAAGCAGGAAGTTCAAGTAGTTTAGAAAGGGCCGATACCACGAGACGCCGGTTCAATTCTTTATTACCAATTTTTTTTCCAAATATAAACTGAATAACGAGGTAATTCCTTTAATGCGTGTGAACGAGGGGGGCACCAGGGGAAGAGGATATCTGTTAGAAACAGATAAAGTTATAAGAAAGAGTGAGATAGAGAGAAACAGAAGACTGAGGGCGCAGAGTCCCGTTGGCGGCGGAGAACACGAATGAAAAGAAAACCGAAGAGGTGTAAAACGCACGTGAATATTTTTTTGATTAATGCAATTGACGAAATTTATAAGCGAATTTTAACTCATGGATATAAAGCTTTGTTGGCGGTTAGAAAAAGTGAGTTTACAAACAGGAAAAGGCTTTTTTTTTCTCTTTTGCTTCCGTTTTCGTTTTTTTTTCTATGGGGAGTAGGCACTTGGCCAAACACAAGATGCCCGATGGCCGCGAGCCGTTGCCCCATGTTCGAGTTTTCACCTACGTTTCCGTGGTCATCGTTGCCTTCGTCAGACCCACCTCGGGTACGGTTCAGGACGGTACGCACCCAGGAAACGCATTACTCGTATAAAAACCGTTGTGGGAGCGCGTTGTCTAAACGAAAAACCAAAAATAAACAGCCCGCACGGCTTACCTTCGGTGCCTCGATTAGCCACGCTCGCTCGTTCACACGGATCGAGAGGGCGCTGCCACGGCACGCTATACTCCCGCCATCTCCCGGTGCTTTTCGACTTTTCCGTCTGATAAATTTCATTTGACTTTTCAGGTGAAAACCCTACTCAAGATAAATTATTTTCCATTCAATCATTCGCGTATGAAGCGGATGCCCTCTATGCATATACAATTCAACTCACTATTACTTATAAATGAATGATAAGAATTTAAGAACAAAGAACATTTTGAAATGATAGGTTAAATGCTATATAACTTTATGTTAGTCATGGTAGTACTAGATTGAAATTATATTGATGAAAACTTTTTAATAACCTTGCAAAATATACCACCCAATTTTTTCCGGGAATATAATTGATATCATTCGCTTCTATATGAAAAGAATTATTATATCAACAAATTTTCAAACTTTAGTTTGATTACAGTTGTATTTCTATCTTACCGATAGAACTCCAGAGTATGTTACAAAATGAAGGGGAAGAGTGACGCATTGGTATAGACAATTGACCAATCACAAGCGAAATACAGTAACTACGATGGTATTGGTCAGATGTGACTCCATTTTGTGGATTGCCCTATTTTTTACAATAAACAATTTCACTGTTCTGCAGTTGTTATGCATTGAAACATACCTTATATATATACACATTTGTTGGGACAGTACTATATGAGAAAATGGCGGCAACGTCAAAGTGTTTGTTGTCAATTCTTATCGTATTACAAAAATATTTATCGAATGAGAAAGAGTATCGATGATTTACGTTTTGATAACACCATGAACGCTACTGCGAGATATAAATCGAGTGTTTATTCGTAGCATCAGTTCAAATATTGTAATCACAGAAGTCCAGCCATATGTTTCAAAGGTTATAGAGCTACGGGATATAGTTCATAAAACTATGGCCCGAGTTGGTGTGATCATTGTCTCCCAATTTAAACCAATTTGAATTAGTTTTGAACTGATTAGGCAAAAATTTATATGCTATCTTACTAAGAATAGTTGTAAATGTTTCTCGTGATTTACACATTTTCCAATTGTAAATAAATGATGGATAAATTTATGTAGTACTAAAAAGAGTGAGTTAGTGCTAGGTTCATTTTCCTGTACGATGATTCAGAAAGTGTTTGTTATTATCAACATTGTTATCATCTGACTGCGAATTGCATACTTTTCAACCTCGTTTTGTCAATTGAGTACGAGTAATTGTCATGGTGAGTATGGACAATCCTCATAAATTCATTGTTGATTTACTCCAAATGTGACTATTTTACTTTTTTATCCATGAATATATAACATTTTCTTGATGTTTCTCTCTAAATGTAGATGCACATGTGGTTCTGGTCTGGCACAGATTTGGGATCATTTCTATTCCCTGGATACAATGTGTCAACAATCGGCGCATTTATTGCGACCTGTCTAGGCCTTATTGCATTGGCGATCATTTACGAAGCTATGAAAACACTGCAGTTGAAACTACATAGGAGGACTAAAGTATCGTTGACTAGAGTAACTTCTGATAATGTGGAGAGTTCTTCTTTATTGTATCAGTTAGTACCAAATCTGCCCAATTTTTCTTGCACCAATTGGTAATTATTCCCATTTCTCTTTCTTCTATTGGGTCAGTCTTTTTGAAAAATTTATGGAAATATATTGCTGAGTATTGTCGACATTTTGTCACTCTGAGTGTATAGAATTTCCAGAGTTAGTATGTAATAATTTATTCTGTGACGTAACACATCTTATGAAATCCCATTCTATCTAATTATGATATTCATTGTTTTCAAATAATTGCTGTCCGACTATTTATCAATGTCGTAATGAAAACAGCATAACAGTGATTTACAGGTTTGACTTCCGAATTTCTGTTGCATTATTACGATGAAAGAGTACGTGGTTAGTAATAGTTGGTCGAAGATATTTTAATTCCAAAACCCAGACCATCAGAAATTTTCAGAAATTTTTTTGAATGCTGACCTTTTGATGTATCAATGCAATCTTATATTCGGTGAAAAATGGTGATATTTGTGTTCGAAGGCGAGAAATCTATCACTGGATTCTCGAAGTAGCACACTATTCAGCTCACACCACACTCGGATACTTTTTCATGCTGGCTGTAATGACATACAATGTTTACATCTTCATTGCCATAGTGGCTGGAAGTGCTGTTGGATACTGGATATTTTCTCCAACTTTGCTCAGTTCAAATATGACCGAGTTACGTAACAAATTCAATGGGATTCCTTGTGAACCAATGTGTGCAGGTGAAACAAGAAAGATTTGCTTTATCAGATTTCTAACACTATTAAACTGATTAATACAATAATATTCATTTCACTTATTTGGTTTGACAGACGCAATAGTTGTCAATACTGAGAGGAGACAATCAGGAGTATCTATTGTTGCTGAGCAATTGGTGTCTGAAATAAGTGCGGAAGTTCATGCAGTGAGTGATGCATAATATGATATTGTCACTTAGTCATTGAAACATAACTGAAGAAGTCTGATTTATCGTGTTTTATTAATCTATTATACCGCAACCAGTGAATATAACGGTGAATAGTTCACAAAGATTTTTTATATTGAAATTTTATATCATATAACATTTGATTATAAATCAAATATATGTTGAGCATATATACAGATATTTATTCTTATATGAAGAATGTATAATATAGAATTGTTTGTAACAAATAAAGACACATATATGTACAAGAATGAGTAAATTTCTTATGTAGTTATGTTTATTCTTGATTCCGTACATTCATCGGGCGGATTCTTTTTTAGAGGGTTAGAATATCGATCATTCTTAAATTTTTTCTTGCTCGAGACGATTCACTAGCGCTCTAGTTTTGCTAGGGTATTTACATCGTTTTCTTTCAAACAAACAAAATTCATGCGTCATCACCATAAAAAATTTTATTATTATATAGATATACATAACAAATCATGCCGGAAAATTTATTCTACTCATCCGGGAAACATTTCTCGAATACATTCGCAATTCTAATGATTCCTCAAATAAATTGGATTCAAATATGAATGAGTAAACCGATGGAGAGAAATTCGAGGTGGCGCCACCATCTAACAAAACCAAAATACATGAATCAAGTTTGCACACTTTTCAATTTATTTGTTTACAAATAAAAATTAGCAAACTGCTATTCATTCAATCTTACCTCGCGATCCGAAGTTTCGTGAGGAGAATGAATGAAGAGTTCAAATATATTTTTTCATGATGAATCCTTTTTACTATTCGGAAGGATGATTTTATATTTTTTACTATATCATACACTCCATTGGCTGATAACTCAGCATCATTGAGCAGATAACAAAGCAATTTTGAATGATAATAATACGAGTGAAATATAGCTCGTCATGATGACAATGAACATTTGTTCAATTCCTTTGTATAATTAATTTATGTAACATTTTTAATCATTGAAAAATAATCCAAATTTCTTATTGTTCTAAAAATCGAATTTGGCGGTAGTTTTGTGTTGACATCTTCATTTACATAACCATTGCTACTATAGGATCACACGTGGCGGTGGTCCTTGTAAATTTTGGAGAACACTTAATAGCCAAATAATCCATTACGTGTCAGACTTGCTAACAATTGAAACAGTGGGCGAGAAAAATATTGCAAATAATATGGAAACGAAGCACATACTTCACAGTGGTATATTTCATCCACTATTGCGACAATGGCAATCAAGAAATGTTGAAATTACTGTCAATAATCTAATGTATCCAATTTTCATATTGTGAGTAATTTGTGCTATCTCATTTAGGTTAGTTTAGTTCATTCATACAGGTATATATTCATACAATTTGAATAGCTACCACTGCATCACTTAAAAACTTGACTGTTATTTTCTCTGCACCACAAGTGATTGTGTGGACGAAAGATATGTTAACCAGTCTGGATGTTTTTTTCGACAGATGAATTTTTACTAAACAGATGAATAGTTAAATTCCACATTGTTTTGAGTTTTGGTACGAGCAAATAAAGTTATTTTCTGCTAAGTGAAGCAAAGAGATTCTCAGTTTTATCATAATTCTCGTCAGAATCTATGGATGAAACGTGCAGTCCATCAGAATAGTTGAAGCAATGTTCAATTACGATCCTGTGACATGGAATATTGTGCATTAGCATAATAAGGGGGAAAAGATGTATTTATATTCAAAAAATATGTCGAATCGACATTTTTATTATTCCACCATTTGGGTATCAAAATTAATTGAGTGGATATTTCAAGTTCGAGTATTCATCGTTGAGACAATAACGAATATCATTGTTTCATTAAATTTTGACATATTTGTGCTTCTTATGATAGTTGATATTTTTTTAATTGTGAATTAATTAGGTAATTAGGAGAATAGAGTACTTTAGTTTTACCAATACGAATATGTATGGCTGTTCGAATCAGATTTGTTGAGGCATTTATCATTTTGTTCATGTCACAACAACAATTCACTTGGGTGTACTTATCATTCAAATTGGAATAACAAACGATGAGTATATAATCGTTTGCTATCATCATAAGTGAGTTGATTCAACAGATGTGCTTACACATTCAAAAATAATAACAAACAAAAGAAAATACATTGAGAACTCATAATTCAAAACTGTTTTGACTCTTGAGGAAGACAAATATCAAAACGTGCGAGGCATAAAATATACATGAGAAAAATGAAAAAATACAATATTGTATAGATTGGTTCCAATCTAAGAACATTGGGTAACTATTGAAGGTCTTAATCATCAGTGAAAACAAATATTTTTTTCCAGGGACAAACCTGATGCTAAAGAGGAAATCGTTAGCATGCCAGGAATTTATAGGTATGGAATAAACGAATTAAAGAAAACTTTGCAACCTCTCATTGCGAAGGGACTTCAATCTGTTTTGCTATTCGGAATAGTGAACGACGACTTGAAAGTATGCACTTTGAATTCTCTAATACATTATCACTACGGATGTCAGGTTGGGTTTGACGAGGAATCGGAAAGAGTTATTAGTTTAGATAAAAATCAAATGGGTGGCGTAAAAATTGAAGAATTACGTTCTTGTATGACTATAATTTACTGGTAGTTCTAATAACTCGTACTAGAACTTTTTTTTTTCAAGTTCTAGTAACTATCGAGTGTTTACTTACGTGATTGTTATTTCATGAACGGTGAATGAAGATTTGATCAAAACTGAGTAAATTGCAACTAATGTTTTGGGGAATTATCTCTATTGCTAGGGTAAGCTTTTACCCAAAAAACAAGACATACGCTATCATTAAAATTTAATCCAATCTGAGTAAATGCGAATTCGCCAGGATACATTTCTCATTGGAAACTAAATAGTTCATATTTTTCGACAGGATCCAGTGGGCAAAAATGCAGATAGCCAAGATAATCCAATAATTAATGCTGTGCCACTCTTACGAAAATGGTTTCCAGACTTGGTGATAGCATGCGATGTATGTTTGTGTCCATATACAACTCATGGTCATTGTGGTATTCTCAATGAAGATGGTACATTGAATAATAAAGCAAGTATCGAGAGAATTGCACAAATTGCAAAATCATATGCCAAAGCAGGTTAGATGCAATACTTGGATGGTATATAAAAATTGTTGTCATTCTCGTTGGAAGAAGTTCACTATAATTTGTTGAGACTCCCGTAATTTTTGAGAATATTCTGTAGGGGGAAAAGTACAATGAGTGTTTCTGGAATATACAAAATTCATTGTTTATGTGAAGATGTGGTGGGAGCTTACACCTTTCTCGCACTTGCGTACGCATTCCAATATGTTTAGCGTACATCAGAACAATTGTGACATACAGTTCTGCATATTCATAGCAGAAATTGTAAGAAAATAGTCATAATTAGTTACATCAGGTATCGAAGTCGGCTTTGTCGTCTGCATTTCTCACGAAAATTGTACACTTCACGATGATTTCATCCCTTCGAATTCAATTGGTTCCATCAACAATCTTTTTCAATTTAATAGTTTATTAATAGATAGAAGCATCAAACAGTTCAGGAGAATTTTCAAAATGCAGTAGCAGAACATTTTATGGCCTACTATTAATGGGAATGATTATAATTATGACTAGTAAGTACACTAGCACTGGTATGAACACATTGGGCAATTATTGGGATTTTGACATCAGGCGGTTATTCGATTTTTGTATGCTAAATTCTGTGAATATCTCTACGAATAACTTTAGTGAATGATATAACCCTTAGAGTAAATAATTAAGTATATTTGGAATCAGGAAGTCCTCATCCATTCCGTTGTTGGATGTGTTTTTAGTCCAATTGCTAACGCATACTTTATTTTTTTACACAGGCTCGATAGTGTTCACGAAACTGTCACTAATTTTGTATTAAGATTTCTTCCAAACATCCAAATCTAATTATTTCGCCCAAGATATTCTCCCACAGATTCGACTCACAGAATTAAAGTGTCGTTCTACTACCATTCACCCTACTGTAATGTTATTACTCAGTGAAATACTTGGATGAATGGAGGTCTGAATTATGAGTAAGCACAGTAATCACCATCCACGAGAATGCCAATAATTATAATATAAACTGTACAAGTCTGAAAACTTTCAACTGGATAAAAGTCAATTATTCGGTTTAGATGAAATTCTAATTTTCACTTTTGTATTTTAATTTTTTTTACTGTATTTAGGAGCTCAAATTGTTGCACCTTCCGACATGATGGACGGTAGAATAAAAATGATAAAAGAGGCTCTGATCGAAGAGGGAATGGGTAATCGTGTCGCTGTACTTTCTTATGCTGTGAAATTTGCATCCGGATTTTATGGGCCGTTCAGAAATGCCTCTAAGTCTGCACCTAAATTTGGAGATCGTACATGCTACCAATTACCACCAGGAAGTACTGGTTTAGCTGCAAGGGCTGCGGTAATGTGATACTCTATTGATATTTTTATCATTATCCGTAGAATTGACAAATTGAGAAAAAAAGATTATGATGATTAAATGTTTTATCTAGGCTCGAGATGTGGCGGAAGGTGCTGATATGTTGATGGTCAAACCAGGATTGGCATATCTTGATATCGTTCGTCAGACAAAAGATTCTTATCCAGAGTATCCTATGTTTGTTTATCAAGTATCTGGAGAATATGCAATGCTTTATCACGGCGCTCAAAATGGTGCAATTAATTTAAAAGATGTATTGAATGAAATTTTACGGTCGATGAGGAGAGCAGGTGCCGATTGTATTATAACATATTTTACGCCTCTCATTCTGGATATGCTGCAACCAAAAAGTAAATATTGAAACATATTTTCACACATTGTGAAAACAGTAATCGTCGTACAATAAAGCGTTTATGTGTAAATATATAAGAGCGCACAAATAGTAAAATTTATATTGTACTTAATGCACGGTGTGGTGATAAGAATATTTCAACAATATTCCAGTTTTACAATATTTGGTCGTGAATTTGAAGTTCAAACCGACAAAATGCATTTTGATGAGTTTCTGATTTTTTTCTATCAATTCGATAGTATCCATGTGGTTTATTGGGGAAACAGTTCATGAACTGAATATAAAAGTATGAATAAATATTTGGAAAATCAATCTGAGTATATAATTTTTGTTTCTCTGTTTCTTTTTTGTTTTAAAACAGATTGCATGGTATTCTCGTAAGTTATACGTCAATTTTTTTTTATTCGGAATCTCCAAATATCAGAAATTCATAGCCGAAAATGTTTATTTTTCTTGCTTCCGGATTCTTCGAGGAAATTCTCACCTCATATCATTGGAAGAGTTCAAAACCGTTTTTTTTTCTCTGGATGAATGCGATATAGTGCCAGATATCCATGGAGATAAACTTATCGAATTCTCGAGAGCAAAAACTATATTGAATCACATTTTATTCGATTTGAATCGTTTTTCCTAGTGGTAATACCCATTTTTCGGAAACAGATTAATTTAAGAATGCAAATAGACTCGCCTCTCTGTGAATCATTCAGACGTTGCGTGCAACTTTTAATTTGAATCGGCCGTGAATCATCCTCAAATAACAGTTTTCAATTCAAATATCAAAGATTCAATTTCGCCTTTGACGAATTATTGTCTCACAAATGAAGAAAATGATAAATATTAAACCTTGTTTTTGTTTTAATATTATTTATTTTAGAGTAAGAAATACAAAAATATGTCGTGCTCTTAACTTTTCTTAATAACAACT